>JAODAL010028763.1:0-52793 GCA_025379985.1 Phyllomedusa bahiana | reverse complement strand
TGGTCGTAGCATAGGCCCTGAGGAGCTGATGCAGCCCATACAAGAGGGGATATCTCAGAATAGGTAGGACACTGCTAACGGACATATTGTAAAGTGACTTGTTTCTACAAGATCTTTAACATAAAAAGCAATCCTTGTAGTAAGACAACCCCTGTAATAAAAATTATTGTACATACATTACACACAAAAAATCCTACACAGATTGTGTATCCAAACGACCTGTAGACTTAATCTAACCAGTTAGTGTGAAATGTGAATGGGAAAGAATAATAAAATAAAAAAACACAAATGCATAAAAACAGTGGATCATGCTGCAATTTATTTTTTTTTTAATTGCGCAGTAATTTATATATAAACTCAAACTATGACCCCCAAAAATACAGCTTCTCCCACATAAAAAAGTCCTCATATGACTGCATCATTGAAAAAATAAAAAGTTATGAGTCTTGAAATGCAGGGAGGCATTAAAGGGGTTGTCTCACTACAAGGATTGCTTTTTATGTTAAAGATCCTGCAAAAACAAGTCACTTTGCAATATATCCATTAACAGTGTCCTACCATTCCTAAAATACCCCCTCTTGTATGGGCTGCATCAGCTCCTCAGGTCGCTATAGCGACAGACCTGTTTGATCTCTCCTGATAGGCTGCTAGCACTGGTCGCTATAGCTACAGACCTGGTGTCCTCAGCATCTAGTCAGTGCAGGCCAGTAAACACCCCTGAATTCAAAAGTGAAACCAAGAAAACAGTACTGAGGTAAGAGGAATTGCTGTAGTGAGACACCCACTTTAACTAAAAAACTGTAGCTGATCATTAAGGCCTGGTGCTTAAGGGGTTAAATATCTGACCCTCTGCAAATCTATGAGTCTCCATAAATATACATTGCAAACAAGCTCTGTGTAGTCTAGACTTACACCACTGTATGCCCATCGGCATGGACTGAAGCAAACCAAATTTTGCCAGAAGGTCATGATACCAGGTAAACAATCATCAGCCCGTCAGTCAGACTGGTAAAACGAGGTGTAATGCTCCTCTCAGATGGGGGCCTCACTGAGGTGTCCAATAGGAATCCTGCCCACATCTAAGATGAATAGTACACCTGACTGACCGGTATAATGATGGCCCAGAAGAATTTAGTTCGCCTCAGTCCAGACTGAAGCCGAATGCAGAGTGCAACAGTAGTCCTCTTCCTGGTCTCATCCTGCAGGTTAAGGTAGAGCATGCCAAAAGACCAACATTTCTGACTAGGACACCAACGTTAATCAAAGCTGGAACCTTATGTTGAACCAAATCTTACCTTCAGCAGCATCCATGAAATACAGGTGAACGGCGTACTCATCTCTAGTAACAGTGCAACCATTGGGAAATAGTGGCCTGTATTATAGGTCACAGCGCATAAGTATCCTGAAAAAGCAAAAAGGTGGTGGACAGCCAAAAAGACATCAAAATGGACCCGAACAGGATATTAGAGGTGTACGAGCAAGGTTTTCAAAAAAAAAGTACCCGACTGCAATCATCATGACAAAAGCAGCCCACCCCTGCCGACCGTCGATTTTGATCAGCAAGGAGGACTGGGTGACAAGTAGTGCCGTGAGCCCCGTCACAATGCTCTGGACACCAAATAGTGCCCGTGTAGCTGCCAGATCCCAAAAGATCTTCTCCTTGGCAGGGAGTGATCTGTAGGTGGCACACAGCACTACGGAGGCTAAGTGACTACATGCAAAGAGGCCCATATAAAATAGGAATCCTCCGCCCATTAGGACCAGACGGGTGTTCCATGATGAGTAGTCCAAATCAAAGTCAAAGGAGCTCAGGGCAGCAATGGGGTGACGAGAGGCAGCCATCTTCCAGGGATGTTCCTCCTACATGTATAGCAGCATCTTCTTACCGCACAGCGTCTGGATAGTGCACGACAGGAGGAGTAACATTACCTGCAAAATGTCAAAAATATCTCAAGAACGGATCCAGACACTATAGGATTTAGTCAGAAAACCCTCCAGACTGAATGCCTTGCTAAGGCTGTGACCACACATCTGTGATGGGAGCCACACGTCCAAGAAGGGCTCTTAAAGGAGTTGTCTCACTACAGGCTTTCAGCCTACATCAGTTTCTCTGGCAGCATAGGATTTTTGAATTGAGGGGCATGCTTCTTGTCTGCCTCTTCTCCTCCCCCCTTCCCCCCTCCCCTCAGCACACAGACAGCTCTGCTCCTCTGACTGCAGTAACTTCTATACAGCAGGGGGAGGGCAAGGGGGTTTGCTGCCAGGGTTAACCCTGTGTGTGCCTGCCTAGGTCTGCTGCTCACTGCTGAATCAGCTGCACTGGCGCTGCTGTGGCGAGCTCTTGCTGCTCCCTCCACAGAGTCAGGAGACAGCTGGGAGAGGGCTGATCTATGAGTGGCTATGGAGCCAGAGGTCTGTGAAGCTGTGTATGCTAATAGCAGAGCAGGGGGGGATACAAGTGTTCCTATACCCCCTGTTTAGCATACAACTCTCCATGGACATCTCAAGCAACAACAAACACAAACACTGTCCTCCCATCAGAACAGACACAGGGCAGCTGGGAAGTGTGTTACTATAATCACAGCAGAGCAGGGAGGGATATGAACCGTTCACATGCCCCACTGATCTGTTCTATTAGTATAGTCAAAGCTCCACAGACACATCATGGTTATAGTAACACACTTCACTGCGGTCACATCCTACTGACCACAGATCAGCCTCACCTCTGCTCTCCTCAATCTGTGTAGAGAGCAGGAGGGAGCAGGTACACACAGGGTTAATCCAGGCAGCACAAATAACACAGACACAGAAGCCAGAGCCCCTCTCCTACAGAAGCATCACGCCATCAGTGGCCTCATACTGTGTGGGAGGGGCTCTGTGCTCCAACCTGTATTGAGAAGCTGATGAGTCACCAGCACTGGCAGCCAGTGAGATAAAAATCAACAGGTCGGTGGCTATAGTGATTTGAGGAGCTGATGCACTCCTACTAACAGGCATAACTCAAAATCAGTAGGACATTTGTAATGGACATATATTGTAAAGCTGCTTGTTTTTTCAAGATCTTTTAATGAAAACCCAATCATTGTAGCGAGACAACCCCTTTTTGAATTTCGTTTCCCCCGGACATTGTACAAACCCAACCCCCATACAATGTCCCAACATTGTATTATGTTTTGATGGAAACCCAACCAATTATCTACATTTTACAGGTAAAACATCTGTATTACTGAAGCGTATGCACCGATTCCCTCTGACAAGTATGCTCAAAATACTTCCTCACAGTTAAAAACCTGGCTAAAACGGAAAAATTCCAACCCCCTTAAGTCTCCCAAAAAAAAAAAAAAATCAGCGTTGATTTGTGGCTACGCACCAAAAAAGCCCTCTACATAGGGCACATCTAGGGGATCTTGGGGTTATTTTTTAACCCCCAACACTAACCCAAGGGGGGTGGACAAACTCTAACCTCGGGGCTGGGGTTGGGCGGGCCCGGACCAAAATCTAACCCGGGGGGGGGTTGGGCGGCCGGACCAACTCAAAAACCCCAGGCTTGGGGGGGGTTGGGCGGGCCCGGACCAACCTAACCCACGGTGGGGTTGGGCGGGGTTGGCCAAACCCAAAACCCACGGGTGGTGTTGGGGGGGGGTTGGCCCAAATCTAACCCCACGGGTTGGGGTTGGGGGGGGTTGACCCAAATTAACCTCACGGTGGGGTTTTTGGGGGGGTTGGACCAACCTAACCTCACGGCTGGTTTGGGGGGGGTTGGACCAACTCTAACCCCCCGGCTGGGGTTGGGGGGGGGTTGGACCAACTCTAACCCTCACGGGGGTGTTTGGGGGGGTTTGGGCCCAAATCTAACCTCACGGCTGGTTGGGGGGGTTGGCCAAAATCTAACCCCACGGCTGGTTTTGGGCGGGGGGGGGACCAACTCTAACCTCCGGTGGGGTTGGCGGGGGGTTGGGGCCAACTCTAACCTCACGGTGGTGTTGGGGGGGGTTGGACCAAACCCAACCCCACGGTGGGGTTTGGGCGGGGGTTTGGGCCAACTCTAACCCACGGGTGGGGGTTGGGCGGGTTGGACCCCCCCTAACCCACGGTGGTGTTGGGGGGGTTGGGGCCCAAATCTAACCTCCGGTGGTGTTGGGCGGGGGTTTGGGCCAACTCTAAAACCCCACGGCTGGTGTTTTGGCGGGTTGGCCAACCTAACCTCACGGGTGGTGTTGGGGGGGTTGACCCAAATCTAACCCACGGCGGTGTTGGGGGGTTGACCAACTCTAAACCTCCGGTGGTGTTGGCGGGGGTTGGGCCCAAATCTAACCTCAAGGCTGGTGTTGGGGGGGGTTTGGGCCAACTTAACCTCACGGTGGGGTTCGGGGGTTGGAACCCAAATCTAAAACCCCACGGGTGGGTTTGGGGGTTGGGCCAACTCTAACCTCACGGGGGTTGGGGGGGGGGGTTTGGACCAACCAAAACCCCACGGCTGGGTTGGGGGGGGTTTGGGCCAACTCAACCTCACGGCTTTGTTGGGCGGGGGGTTTGGGCCAACCTAACCTCACGGCTGGGTTGGGGGGGGGGACCAACCTAACCCCCGGCTGGTGTTGGGCGGGTTGGACCAACTCTAACCCACGGCTGGTGTTGGGGGGGGTTGGGCCAATCTAACCTCACGGGTGGTTTGGGGGTTTGGACCAACTCTAACCTCACGGAGGTGTTGGGGTTTGGGCCCAAATTAACCCCACGGCGGTGTTTTGGTTGGGCCAACTCTAACCCATGGGGTTGGGGTTGGACCAACCTAACCTCCGGCTGGGGTTGGGGTTGGACCAAACCCAACCTCCGCGGTGTTGGGGTTGGGCCAACTCTAAACCCCCGGTGGTGTTGGGGTTGGACCAACCTAACCCACGGGTGGGGTTGGGGTTGGGCCAACTCAACCTCACGGGTGGTGTTGGGTTTGGACCAACTCAACCTCACGGCTGGGTTGTTTTGGGCCAACTCTAACCCACGGCTGGTGTTGGGGGGGACCAACTCTAACCTCACGGGTGGTGGGTTTGGGGTTGGACCAACCAACCCCACGGGTGGTTTGGGGTTTGGCCAACTCTACCTACGGGTGGTGTTGGGTTGGGCCAACCTAACCTCAATGGTTTGGGTTGACCAATCAAACCCCACGGGTGGGTTTGGTTGGACCAAATCTAACCCACGGTTGGGGTTTTGGGGTTGGGCCAACTTAACCTACGGCGGTGTTTGGGGTTTGGGCCAACTCTAACCTCCGGCTTGTGTTGGGTTGGACCCAACTCTAACCTCACGGGTGGGGTTTGGGGTTTGGGCCAACTCTAAACCCCCGGTGGTGTTGGTTTGGCCAACTTAACCCACGGGTGGTGTTGGGGTTTGGACCAACTTAACCTACGGGGGTGTTGGGGTTTGGGCCAACTCTAACCTCACGGGGTGTTGGGTTGACCAACCAACCTCACGGCTGGGTTTTGGGTTGGACCAACCTAACCTCACGGTGGTGTTGGGGTTGGACCAACCTAACCTCACGGCTGTGTTGGGTGGACCCAAACCCAACTCAGGCTGGTTTGGGTTTTACCAACTCTAACCTCACGGCTGGGGTTTGGGGTTTGGGCCCCTCTAACCTCACGGCTGGGTTGGGGGGGACCAACTCTAACCCCACGCGGGTTGGGGTTTGGACCAACTCAACCCACGGCTGGTGTTTTGGGGTTGGGGCCAACTCTAACCCCACGCTGGTGTTGGGTTGGCCAACCTAACCCCGGTGGGTTGGGGGGACCCAAATCTAACCCAAGGCTGGGGTTGGGTTTGGGCCAACCAACCCAGGCTGGTGTTGGGGTTGGGCCAAATCTAAACCCCAGGTGTTTTGGGGGTTGGACCAACTCTTAAAAACCCCACGGCTGGGGTTTGGGGGGGACCAACTTAACCCACGGGTGGGGTTGGGGTTGGACCAACTTAAAACCCCACGCTGGGGTTTGGGGGGACCAACTCACCTCACGGTGGGGTTGGGGTTGGACCAACTCTAACCTCCGGGTGGTGTTGGGTGGACCAACTCTAACCTCACCGGGGGGTTGGGTTGGACCAACTCTAACCTCAGGGCTGGTGTTGGGTTGGGCCAACCTAACCCCACCGGTGTTGGGGGGACCAAATCTAACCTCACGGGTGGTGTTGGGTTGGACCAACTCTAACCTCACGGCTGGTGTTGGGTTGGACCACCCCTAACCTCACGGCTGGTGTTGGGTTGGACCAACTCTAACCTCGGGGCTGGTGTTGGGTTGGACCACCTCTAACTCACGGCTGGTGTTGGGTTGGACCAACATCTAACCTCACGGCGGTGGTGTTGGGTTGGACCAACTCTAACCTCACGGCTGGTGTTGGGTTGGACCAACTCTAACCTCACGGCTGGTGTTGGGTTGGACAAACTCTAACCTCACGGCTGGTGGGGGGTTGGACCAACTCTAACCTCACGGCTGGTGTTGGGTTGGACCAACTCTAACCTCAGGGCTGGTGTTGGGTTGGACCAACTCTAACCTCAGGGCTGGTGTTGGGTTGGACTAACTCTAACCTCACGGCTGGTGTTGGTTGGGACCAACTCTAACCTCACGGGCTGGTGTTGGGTTGGACCAACTCTAACCTCAGGGCTGGTGTTGGGTTGGACCAACTCTAACCTCGGGGCTGGTGTTGGGTTGGACCACCTCTAACCTCGGGGCTGGTGTTGGGTTGGACCACCTCTAACCTCGGGGCTGGTGTTGGGTTGGACCACCTCTAACCTCGGGGCTGGTGTTGGGTTGGACCACCTCTAACCTCGGGGCTGGGGTTGGGTTGGACTAACTCTAACCTCAGGGCTGTGTTTGGGTTGGACTAACTCTAACCTCACGGCTGGTGTTGGGTTGGACCACCTCTAACCTCGGGGCTGGTGTTGGGTTGGACTAACTCTAACCTTGGGGCTGGTGTTGGGTTGGACTAACTAACCATCTCAAACCATAACCCTGGGGTTTCCTGAATGCTACCCAGGTCTTCTCTACAGAAAGGGTCACATTTTGGGGGCGATGTTTGCCAAAATTCGATTCTGGCTTACTGCAATTGAATTACTTAAATCTGGGGTGAATTTGACAGACTCAAACCTGAAGCATAACACTACCTCTCACTATAGGTCAGGAAAGTCATCAAAATGATATTACAGAACATATAGAAGGGACCATGACCCTCATGGGGAAAAAAAAAATTCCACGGTGCCCTCTCTGTATGTTTAGGAGGAGGCGCCCCCGCTGTGCATAGTCAAGGTGACAGGGGCTCGGGCGCCCCCGCTGTGCATAGTCAAGGTGACAGGGGCTCGGGCGCCCCCGCTGTGCATAGTCAAGGTGACAGGGGCTCGGGCGCCCCCGCTGTGCATAGTCAAGGTGACAGGGGCTCGGGCCCCCCCCCCGCTGTGCATAGTCAAGGTGACAGGGGCTCGGGCCCCCCCCCGCTGTGCATAGTCAAGGTGACAGGGGCTCGGGCGCCCCCGCTGTGCATATGGTCATGGGTGACAGGGGGCTCGGGCCCCCCCCCCCGCTGTGCATATTCAAGGGGTCCTGGGCTCGGGGCCTCCCCGCTGTGCATAGTCAAGGTGACAGGGGCTCGGGCGCCCCCGCTGTGCATACATGGGGCGGCAGGTATATAGATGGCCATCTACTTTATTAGGGTGTGTTCACGTCGTTTTTGAAGCGTAGAAGTTTCAGAATCCGCTTCAAAAACGCAGAGGCATAATTTGAAAACTCCTCTCCCCACTGTTTCCTATGGGCATGTTCACACAGTGTATTGCCATGTACTGTAGGCGCTGCAATACGCCGGGGGTTTCAGAAGTACTTCGATAGTGTGAGAGGGCAGGTCACTCCTTTCACCCGCCGTTCAATATGTGTTGGGGGAAGACGGAGGTAGTTCATGGCTCTCTATGAATTACTGTATTTGCAGGCACATTGAAGTACCATTAGGGTATGTTCACACGGCTTCTTGCCTCTGTATGAACATCCGCTTTTCAGATGTGTCTCTGGGACCGACAGGATGGACTCAGAGACGCATCTAAAAAATTTTAGCATGAGTTTTATCACTGCCCAAAATTTACAGACACAAAAGGCGGTGTTAAACATAAAAAGAAAATCGCCGCGCGTGTTTGAAACACACCCTGCAGGTCCGCCCTTTTCCCCTTTTGGGGGGGGATCCCAAATAAAAAAAATTAAAAAAAAAAAATAAAAATATAAAAAAGGGGGGAAAAAACCCTGCCCCAGGCGCAAATGCAGACACCAGCAGCGATCCTCGTTGAACGCCGTTCTGCCATTCCCCGCAGGGGATAAACTCACTGCAAAAATTGTTAGTTCGTCCCACGTTTTTTTCTTCGGTCCCAGAGACATCAGAAAAGCGGATGTTCACACGGATGCAAGACTCTGCGTGAACATACCCTTACATTATAGTCCCAAGAAGCTGGTCCCGAGGCCCCTTTACAAAAAGTTTTAAAAATGCACTAAAAACAGCCCAAAACCCGCCGTGCGAGCAGCTCCCCCCCCATCAGGGATCGCCCACAAGCCCACTTCCCATGTGCAACACGAGTCCATGCAATTCCCCTCAGTAGGGAGAAAACATACGGCCCCGATTTACGCTCCCTCGGAACACAGCCCCCCCGCATACCAACCCCCCCCAGCGCACAGATGCCGATAAGCCGCGCTGCCCGCTCTCCTCACCAACTACAGCGCAAATACAAAACTACAGCACGTCACGTGATCAGCGCCGGCACTTCCTGCTCTTCCAGGAGGGGGAGGCGGAAAAGTACCAAAAATTTGTGAAAGGGAGGGGAGAGGGGTTTTTTTGTCTGACGCTGAGCACGTGGTTTGGGGGGTTTTTTTGGTTTACAATTTTGGGAAAGAGGAAACGCACTAAAACCCCCACGGGCCCCAAATACTGGGTGTTTTCGGTAAAAAGCACACAAAAGCCACAGCCCCTTTCCAAGAGGAACTTTTAAAACTGGTGCCAAGGGGAAACCCAAAGTTTATTCCCGGGGGCCACAATGTACATGACTGCACAGGCTGCTCCCTTGCCGCTGTATAAGCCCCCATTAAGTAGGGAGGGCATTTCATTAAAGGTTTAAATAGTGAATATATAGTCCCCCATTAGGGGAGGGTCATTTCAAAAACTCCCCCTTTTTGGGGGTTAAAAAGGGAGGGTTTCCCCCAAATTTGGAAAAATAGATCAGTACATATTTCCCCTATTGGGTTAAAACCCGGTATATAGGTCCCCTACATAAGTCCCCCTATTGGTTTTTCACATGAAGGGTCGCCCTCGGTGTTTTTCATCACACCTGTCAGGTCCGTCTTGCGGATGCGATCAAAAAAAATGACATGCATTAAGCGGACCTGACAGGCGTGATGCAAACACGCAGCAGTTATCTCTCATGTGTCCCTCATTAGGTAGATAGATCAGTACATATGTCCCCTATTGATTAAGCTGGTATATAGGTCCATACATATGTCCCCTATTGGGTAAGTAGGTATATATGTCCCTCATTAGGTAGATAGGTCAGTACATATGTCCATAGTTGCCAACTTTTGAAAATGAAAAAGCAGGAGATACTAGTGGGCGGCGCGCATAGCGCGCCGCGGGAAAAATTTGCATGGTCACGCCCCTCTTGACGGTATTTCCACGCCCCTTCAAAAAGCCCCCACCTACTCCAACTAAATGCATAACGGCTTTGGAAGAAAGCCAGGTAGATGCCCCCTTATAGCCAGGTAGTAGCCCCCCATAAAAGGTAGTGCCCCTTACAGGCAGGTAGATGCCCTCTCTGTAGCCAGGTAGAAAGCCCCCCATTTTTTGCAGGTAGATGCCCCCCATTGTTTGCCAGGTAGTGCCCCATTGTTTGCCAGGTAGCGGCCCCCACTGTTTGCCAGGTAGTGCCCCCATTGTTTGCCAGGTAGTGCCCATCTGTTGGCCCGGTAGATGCCCCCATTGCTTTCCAGGTAGTGCCCCCTCTGTTGCCAGGTAGATGCCCCCATAGTTTGCCAGGTAGTGCCCCCTCTGTAGCCAGGTATGCCCCATTGTTAGCCAGGTAGTGCCCCATCGTTTTTGCCAGGTAGTGCCCCCATTGTTGCCAGGTTGTCCCCCATTGTTTGCCAGGTAGACCCCCCATTGTAGCCAGGTAGTGCCCCCAATGTAGCCAGGTAGTACCCCCTTTAGTAGCCAGGTAGTGCCCCCATTATTTAGCAGGTAGTGCCTTCATTAGTAGCCAGGTAGTGCCCCCCTTGTACCGGGGTTAGTGCCCCCCATTGTAGCCAGGTAGGCCCCCATTGTTACCCAGGTATGCCCCCCTGTTGGCCGGTAGTGCCCCCCATTTTAGCCGGGTAACCCCCCCATTGTACCCAACAGTCCCCCCCTAAAACTAATAAAAAAAAAAAATAAAATTACTTCCCTACCAGGCCCCCGCGAGCGGCCGTTTCCCCCCAGGGGTTTCAGCGTCACAGGGGAAGTGAGTGCAGCCCCCGGGCATTTCCCCTCTGTGACCGACATGTGTGTAGGGCCCAAGCGGGCCCACAAAGGGGGAGGGGGGATCCTCCCCTCCCCCCCACAGCAGACTCCGGGCGGGTGAGCGGACCTCGCCCGCTTCCCCCCCTTGTGGGAAGGGCCCCGTCGGCCGGAGTAGCGACTAGCGTACCCCGGTGCCGCGGTCATTTAAAGGCCCCGCGGGGCGGCGGGGAAATGCCAACCCCCGGGAGGGCGGGGGGGGGACCCCCCGCCAAAAACGGGAGAGTTGGTATGTATGCATATGTCCCCTATTGGGTAATAGGTATATAGGTCCCTCATTAGGTAGATAGGTCAGTACATATGTCCCCTATTGGGTAAGTAGGAATGTAGCCCCCCATTTGGTAAGTAGGTCAGTAGATTGGCCCCCTATTGAGCAAGTAGGTATATAGACTCCCATTATGTAGACAGGCCAGTACATAAGTCTCCCACTGGGTAAGTAGGCACCACATTAGCTAAATAGGTAAATATAAAGGCCCCCTTATTGCTTAAGTAGGTACGTAGGCCCCCACATTAGGTACGTCAGTAAAAAGGTTTCCCCATAAGTTGGTAGGTAGGTCAGTACATAGGTCCCCCATTATGTAGCTAGGTCAGTACTTAGGCCCTCTACTGGGTAAAGAGGTATATAGGTCCCCCATTAAGTAGTAGCTTAGTACATAGGCCTCCTATTGGGTAAGTAGGTATGTAGCCCCCCATTAGGCAGATAGGTCAGTAAATGCCTTTTTTGGGGGGTAGAGGTATGTACCCACAATGGGGCAGATGGTGATTATATAGCTGCCCAGTTATCTCTAATCTTTAATAATTGAAATTCTAAAGTTAAAACATACAGTGGTGGCCAAAAGTATTGGCACCCCTGCAATTCTGTCAGATAATACTAATTTTCTTCCTGAAAATGTTGCATCACTAATTGTTTGGTATTAAATATTTATTTATTTTTTTTGCAATTTTAAAAAACTCAAAGAGTGAGCTCAACAGACATTTTAACCCCAAAACTAAAAATGGGCGGAAAAAAATATTGGCACCCTCACCTAAAACTTGCTGCACAATTTTAGTTAAAAAAAAAGCGAAACAAGCCTTCCGGTAACCTCAATGGTTTTTACAAAAACTTGTGGAATTTTAGACCTTCGTCTTTGGCAAATTTCTCCAGGTCCCTGAGATTTTAAGGGTGCCTTTCCAAAACTGCCATTTTGAGATCTCCCACAGGTGTTCTATGGGATTCAGGTCTGGACCATTGCTGGCCCCTTTAGAAGTTCCAGTGCTTTCTTCAAACCCTTTTTTTAGTGCTTTTTTTAAGGTGTTTTTGGGTCATTGTCCTGCTGGAAGACCCCCGACCTTGGGGGACCGCTTTCTCACATTGGGGCCCACATTTGCGCAAAAATTTTTTGGTAGTCTTCAGCTTCATAAGCATGCCACGGGCAAGAGTCCAAAGGCCCGAGGGGGCAAAGTAACCCCCAAAAAATCAGGGAACCTCCCCAGTTTGCTGTAGGGACCGTGTTTCTTTTTTTGAATGCCTCTTTTTTTCCTGTAAACTCTATGTTATGCCTTTTTCCCAAAAAAAACTCACTTTTTTCTCATCCCCGACCAGGAAAAATTCTTCCAAAATTTCGCTTTCTCAGGTAAGTTTGGGCAAACTCCAGCCCGGCTTTTTTATGTTCGGGGTAAAAAGTGGGGTCTTCCGGGTATTCCTACCCTACATCCCTTTCATTCAGACGCCCACGGGTGTCGGGTTGACACGTTGTACCCTGGATGCAGGGCACTTGAATTTTTTGGATGTTAGTCAGGTTCTTTATCCACCCCCACACAATCTTGCGTTTAAACTTCCAATTTTTCTTTTCCGTCCAAAATTAGGGGGTTAGCCCCGTGCCATGGCTTTAATCTGGGAGGTTTGCCACAGGCCTGGGGTTTAACTTTTGTGACACTGCGCACGGTAGACACAGGAACATTCAGGTCTTTGGGATGGGCTTTTAGCCTTTTAGATTGCTCTTCTTTTCACCCAAATTTTGGGTTTTCCATCCTCAGACGTTCTTTGGTTTTCTTTCTTTTCTCCTGCTCAATGTGGTACACAAGGGCACGGAAAGGGTTGAGTCAACTTAATCCTGTCAAATGGCTGCGTGTGATTTAGTTTTGCCAAAAACCTGTTGGTGCCCAGGTAAGTTACAGGTGTGTTAATTACACAAATTAGAGAAGATCACATGATTTTTCAAACAGTGCCAAAACTTTTGTCCCCCCCCTTTTTTTTGTTTGGTGTGGAATTTTATCCAATTTGCTTTATGACAATCTTTTTGGGTTTCCCTTGAAAACAAAATTTAAAGAAGATAATAATACCAAGAATTTGTATTGCTATTTTCGGAAAAAATGAGTATTATTGACAGAATTGCAGGGGTGCCCAAAAATTTGGCCCCCACTGTATGTCTCCCGGTTTTCCGTGCCCGAGCACTGGCATCTTTGGGCCTGGTCTGGGTAGACGGTGTGGCAGTGCCAGCCCCAACCCCCAGGTAGATGCGTTTTTGACTTGAGGCCTGGGTTGGGACCCTGGAAAATTTTGGACCCAGGTGGGTGATGAATCATGCTTCCTGACCCTTTACCCTTTAGGTCGCCGGTCCCGGGAAACAGCGGCCTACAGATGCAACCTTTTTTAGTCCGAGCCCAAGGAGCGTTTTGGCGGCTAGGGGCAAAATGCTTTCTGTTTGCCCCCTTGATTTTTCCCAAAAGTTTTGGCTTCTCAAGTACACTTAAAATTGAAAAGGTGTTGGTGCTCGGGGACCACTGAGGGTTTTTCTGCAGCTTCTTTGTTTCCCCTAAAGCCCGCTTGACCCCCAAATATATAAAAAAGTGCCATTCCCCAGTGGTTACAACTTTCTTCCCAAAATTTGAGGTCCATATCAGACTGGTTTCCCTAGCTGGGTAAAAGGTTTTGGGGCCCACATGTTAAAACTGTCTGGTCTAAAATTCACTTTCTTGTCATGAAACCCAAAATCAGATCCCCCTCCCTTTTTCTATATGCTCTGGAAAATGAGGGGGGACTCCGATTGGTTGATATGGGCAACAAAGGGGTTTTTGCCCCAGACATTTTATACATTTGGTTTTAGTGTCCCTTTTACTGTTGAGGGTGGTTCACGAGATCTGGATTGTCAAAGCTTTCTTGGGTTTTTTGGATCAAAAATGTTGCATGCAGCATTTTCAATTTGTGTTTCACAGATTTGGTAAATGCCCCTAGATCCTTTTCTGTTTCCCCACCCAACCTTGGAGACCAGAGGGGTAATGCATGCATCTTTTCCTTTTACAGCAACCTGGAGACAGTACTGTGCATAAGTTTTAGGAGGTTGAAAAGAAACCTAGGTAAGAATTCTTCAGAAAAGAAATATTAATAGCTTTTTTTTTATCAACCAAATGTAAATGAATGAACGAAAGATCAAAAACAGTATTTTGGGGTTAACCCTTGCCTTTGGTTTTTTTGGGAATTTTTTTCATTTTTTAAGGAATCACAGGGAGGTTGTTCCAAACATCTTAGAGACCTACGCAAAGATCTTCTGTGGATGTAGACTTGCTCTGATTCCTCCTTCTGCTGAGATCTCAGCTCTGTGGAGGCCATCTCATCACTTCCAGTACTCCAAAGACAAAAGGTGGTCACAGCAAAAATATATTTCATTTTGCAATTTAGTAATTGTTAAAATAAACTAAGACGCATCTACTTTTGAAAGCTTTCTCAGGGTATGTTCACACAGCATATTGGGGCGCATATGGTACGCGCCGCAATACGCCGGTTGTCTTGGAAGCACACACTGGTCAGTGCATAATTCCAAAGCACGGGGGCCAGCGTTCAGCCGGCCCCACTGACATGCATTGTCAATTGACATGTTACTTTTCTCCTCCCATGTGTACAATACAATTGTATTGTACGCCCGGGGAGATGACGCGTAATTCATAGTTCTCTATGAGAGAATTACCGTAATTGCGGCACGCATTTCGCCACGTATAAGGGTATGTTCACACCATGTACTGCGCGCGCGTACCCGTACTCGCGGAGTACATTGTGTGTTTCGGGTGCTTTGGGTTAAAAATGGGGCATTCCCCCTGCGGCACGGGGGGGGGGGGGGGGGGGGGGGCTGGCAGCCCGCCGACCCCATTGACAGTCATTACTTATCACTTTCATGTCATTATTCTCCGCTTTGTAAAATAGGATCGGGGGAAAAATTTTGGGATTAATGAAATTTTTCCGACCCCAAAATCTCACCCGAAATTAAAAGCGCAAAACGCGGGAAATGCCCCCCAAAACAAACGTCATGTAAACATACCCCAAAGCACAATATGCGGCAAAATACGCGCATTACTCTCCAAAATAAGCCGTGTGAACATACCCTAACATTGCAGCATATTCACAACACCTGCCTAAAGCGTTTGCACAGTACTATATGTGAACGAACCTTTAGGCTGCGTTTACACAGTAAAGAGCAAATACCGGTCGGAAATCCTGACCGATATTTTGTCTGTTTTTGGCACGCAGGCGGAAGGCTTTTGTTTGCAGATTAAAAAACCCGTCCCCATCACCCCCAAGTTTTTTATGTTTCCCCGGGAAAACCGAGGGGAAAAAGAAAATAACATGTTTATGTTTTTTGGGGAATGCTGGCGGGGGTTAAAAAAAACCCTTTTTCCGGGGGGGAAAATTTCCGGCAGTGGGGACTGCTGGACAGATTTTCTATTGGGAGCATTGCATGTTGCTTGAAGATTTTCAGACGGTTTGTAGAAAGACAAATAACCTGTGCCGTGGGGACAAGCCCTTAGAAAGTGCGGTGTACTGAGCTTTGCTATACAGTGAACCACTGAGAAACATATCTTCTTTGTCTAATGGGTTCTTTTTTGGGGGGGGTCCTAAAGGATTTTATTGGGGCGGGGGCATGGCATTCACCCGTTTTAAAAAAAACAAAGGTAAAAAAAAACTTTTTAAAAAAAGCTGAAAATTTTTATCCCTTAAAATTTTAGTAAAGGGGGAGCGGGGCCTTCCTGGGGGGGGCGAGTCCCCCCGCAAAGGAGGGTGCCCCCCCATTCTGCGCGGGGTGTTTTTTTAACAGTCGCGCAGAGCCAGCAGCTGTTTGGGGCAGGGAGGTGTTTTGCCAAGTTTTTAATACAGGGTTTTTGGTACAGCTTTTTAAAAAAAGGGCCCAAAAGCCCGGGGGACAACACAATTTTATTTAAATAGATATAACATATAAAATAAAATTTAAAATGGTTACAGAGATTGGTGACATTGGGGGCAGTTTTTGTAAATTGTATTTACAAAGAATTTTTTACTTACTTCCCCCCTTTGAGTTTTTTAACATCACCTGTTCTTATGGGGCTTCAACCAGAGAAAGGGCCAAAGGGGGAAAACAGGGAAATTTCCGGGGGCCCTCACCAATGTTAAGCGTCCTCAACAATTGGGAAAAAAGAGCCTCTAAAACACCGATTTTTTCTCTGGTTCTTATAAAATCCCCTTTAAAAAAAAAAAAAAAACAGGGAGACCAACCTAAAATATTGTGTTCCCCTTTTGGGAAAAAAAAGGGTTTTTTTTATACCTCATCTTGTAAACATGGGAAAGGGGCCCCGCTCCCCGGACTAAGAAAAGAGAATACAGAATCACTCTGAAACCAGACGATGCAGACCCCTCAGATCGTAAATTAAGTGAAGTCTGTAGGCTTGAGAGCTAAACAGAGGTATGCAAGCCTGTGTGATTATAACTTGTGATACAACAAAGGAAATTATAATCAGATTAATATACAAGAAATGGAATTATGACATCAAATAGTCACAAATTTCACTAGCACTACAGGAGGAGACGGGACGGATCGTTCCCCTCTTGTCTCCTCCCCTCTATCAGCGTCGCAGGGGGCGCACAGCTTTTACCGTGCCCTCTGCGACGCTGGGTCGGCAGCTCTGCTGTCCGTGTAAGATCCCTGGGAGATGCGTGCAGCGTAAGCGGAGTGATGATGTCACGCCGCTTACACCGCTCAGCAGCTCCGGACTGGGACGCGCGGACCGAGGTGAGTACTTCTTTGTTATTTTATAATTAGTTACAGGGGCATTTACTGGCTACAAGTGGGGGATCACTGGCTACAGGGGGGCATTACTGGCTTAAAGGGACGGCATCACTGGTACAGGGGGGCATCACTGGCTACAGGGGGGGCACTGGCTACAAGGGGGGCATCACTGGCTACAGGGGGGCAATCTACTGGCTACAGGGGGGCACACTGGCTACAGGGGGGCACTTACTGGTACAGGGGGGCATTTACCTGGCTACAGGGGGGCATTTACTGGCTACATGGGGGCCCAAACACTGGCATACAGGCAGGGCATCACTGGCTACAGGGGGGCATCACTGACTACAGGGGTGGCATCACTGGCTACATTGGGCATACATGGCTACGGGGGGGCATTACTGGCTACAGGGGGGCATCACTGGCTACAGGGGACTTTTCTACTGGCTACAGGGGGCATCACTAGCTACAAGGGGGCATCTACTGGCCAGAGGGGCATCACCTGACTACAGGGGGGGGCATCACCTGGCTACAAGGGGGGGGCAACTACTGGCTACAGAGGGGGCACCCACTGGCTCCCAGGGGTGGCATCAACTGGCTACAGGGGGCTCTTACCTGGTATAGGGGGCTACTATGTGGCTATAGGGGGCATATTACATGGTACCATATGAGGTGCTATAGGAGTTTGTATAGGATAGGGAAATTTGGGAGAGAAGTGCTGATAAAAAGGGGGGAGTCTTAAGATATTTTTTTGTAAATTTTACAGTGAAGGTCGTAAGTAGTATCATGGCGTCCTGGGGACAGATGGAAAGAAGAAGAGAAGAGAACAACTCTTCAGAGACGTACCTGTAAGTCACTAGATATAACTTTAATGTAATCACTTATTGTCTGCGAGCCTGTGTACAGCTGGTATCCACTACTGTATGGTCACTGGAAAGGCGGTAATATTGGTTGGAAATTTAATGGTTTGTATTCAGTAATTGTCAGTTTGTATTATTCAGTCACTATATTGTGGTGATATGTGGTCATGGTGTGGTGGTATTATTCAGTTACTGTGTGTTGGTAATATGTGGTCTTGGGATTCTGGTTGCTGTAGCGGGCGGTGTTATTTGCTAACCGTATGACTATTATTTTGTAGTTTTATACGTAGCACATTGTGGTAAAGCTTTTTGTATATTTTGGCTTTGGTTTATGGTGATGCAATGTGTCGCATAGTGGCGCAATATGTTACCGGAGGGGGCGAAATTTCTTCACCTCGCCCTGAGTGAAATTTAGCCTAGGAACTGCCCTGTGGTGGAGTGATCATTGACTCCTGGTGAGTACTATAGAATTATACAGAAGTGATCAGAGGGTACATGTCAGTGAATGCCCATGCATGTTCTAAGACAGGTAGTCCAACGGTCCTGCAGTATGTTCCTACACTTTGGGTGGCATGTATGAATGGGGCTATGCCAGAAGTCTGGTGTCTTTTTAGCCAAAAAACTAGCGCAGCCCCGTTTTCTCTATTTTTAACCAGGCGCACTCCAATATTGGCTTTTACGGAGTGCTTTACACTTTGAAATGCCCCTGAGTGGGGGGTTGCGGAAAGTTTGGGGCACTAAAAAGTAAAAGGTAAAAATTTTAGCTCTAGTACAGCAAACCAGGCGCATTATGCTGGAAACGTAGAGCATTTTTAAAAAGGGTTTCCCTAAAAAAAGCCAGAATTGTTGTTTGTAGTAAAAAGCCCCTAATCTTGACCCGCAGTAGAAAGGTTATAGTTCAGGGCATTCTTTTCTAAAATGTGGACAAAAAAAAAGGGCCCCTGGGCATCAAAATATCATACATGAACCTGTTTGGTCTAAAAATCACTTTTTTGCCCATAGGTTCTATGGGCAAAAGTGGTTTTTTAGACCTAAACAGTTAGTGTTTCTTGCTTTCTTAGTTAGACTGCAGAAACAAGTATTACAATGTAGTCTGAAGGGTCACATTTTTAGAAACATGATGTGCATGTACTATTTCTGGCCACCAGATGTTGCATTCACACAGTGGGAAGATATTCAGTGTCTTTATGACTGTTTTCTGGCATAAATACAACAACATTTTCTGAGCGTTGCATGTATTAAGCCCCTGAGCCTTATTTTCCAACACACATCAATATATTGTGATAAGGGTGGTGGCGGGGTTAATGAGACTCACTCAGGCACAGTTTACATGGGAGTGGAGAAGAAAATGAAAAATCAAATTCCTTCCTTTATACTGCATGAATGAATAAAACCTTAGGCTATGTCTACACAGCACAGGTTTTTGGTCAGATTTTTGATGGATTCAGTATTTAGAATCTGCTGAAGGGGGCGTGGCCTACCATGAAGGAGTGAGGATGTGCAGAACTTCTACATCTGACTGCCTAGGTCCTTCATAATAGGCCAGAAGAGAAACAAAAAGATACCCGCAGCACCCGGTTCATCCCTGGACCCGAAGGGGCTACCCATCTCTAACTACTTTGCCCCCTTGCAGCATCTATGGGAGGACGGGTCTCCTTCCCGCGCTCCAGAGCAGCCGTCGCCATCTTGTGACTCGGCTAGGAGGACACGCCGAGCCGCCCAGCACCCTGCAGCACCGTCGGCACTGAGCTCTTCTCCCCGCCACCACGGCAGTTCTTCGCCCTCATTGTGCGCTTGGTTACTTGGGGAGAACCGGAGCGCTCCAGAGGCTGAGACCGACGCGTCCACATCCCGGGACCTTCCTCGCCGACTTCCGTCATCAGACTTCAGCGGAGCCACGTACATCATGCCGCTGACTACACCCGAGACCACGCAGGCATCAGGTCAGTCCGGGGCGGGAGCCTGCCATCCTGCTAACGCTGAGAAACATGCTGACCCCAGAATACCGCCGGTGCCCGCGGCGCATACACCGGAGGCGCGCAGCAGGGCTCGTCCCTCTTCACAGCACTGCTCTGCCGTCTTGCAGGGGGACTCAGGGACCCACTCCCCCCTTGGCATCTCGCATAACTGGGCTGCCGAGGTTCCACGAGATGCGGACAACGGCTCAGCGACCCCTCTGTCCCTTGACCTGCCTGGCAGCTTGGATAGACGCCGCTCCACAGGAGGGACTGTATGGGACACATTTGACTGTCAGGAAGACCCTAAATGCCTGCCTACCTGCCGGCTCAGGGGAATCAAACCTGCTTCAGGGAGAGTCCCAGCCTGCTTATTGGCCGCATGAGAGGGGCCAGGGGGCCATTGCAGAGGACCCGTGCCCTCAGAAGGGGGCTATAGCCCATATAGGCCAGAAGAGTCCTGCGCCAGCCCCTTTGGACTCTACTATCCCCATCTCTAGTCCCCCTCCACAGGAGAGTCTTATGGGTGTGGGCTATGGTGGATCGCCCGACGTGGCTTGGAGTGGCGGCAGGGCCCCGGGTGGAGGAGGTGCTGGCTTACATTCTACGCCTCTGACCCCTGGTTATAAGGACTCCCCTGCTGCTCTGACCCCGTCGGGTTTCACAAGTGGCTCTTATCCCCGGATTGACAGCCCAACACAGACCCAGGCAACGTGGGCGTCCAGTCCCAACTCTTCTACATGGGGCAACAGCCCCCTACGCCAGGGTGCTGGCTCCAAGTCCCGACCATCTTCTCCTCGGAGTTCCTCGGAGATGCTCCCATCCCAGACGCCAGGCCTTCTACCACCGGAGGACGCTGCACATGCTCTGGAAGCACATCCCGAGTTGCGTGCCCTTCTCTCTTTTTTGCCTTCTAAACAAGACTTGCAGCTATTGGCGCGAGAGATGCAACAATCCTCGAGACAGGAGCTGCGCCCATTTCAAACCATTGTGGCAGATCTTCAAGCTCGAGTCCATCAACTTGAAAAAGCTCAAGAATCAACAACCGGTCTCATATCCTCTCTTCAATCTTCCTTATCGGGGCAGTCCGCACAACATCTTCATCTTACTTCGCACCTGGACGATCTGGAAAACCGTAGCCGACGTAACAATGTCAGGCTGCAGGGCCTGCCCGAATCTGTCAAGCAGGGCGAACTTACCTCCACCTAAACCAAATTGTTTAACTCTATCCTTGGACGCCCCGAAGAAACTTTTCTGTAGTTCGATAGAGCTCATAGAGCTCATATAGCATTGCGACCACAGAGCACTGACCCTACCCGTCCTTGGGATGTCATTTTCAGGATACACCACTTCACAATCAAGGAGGAACTTATGCGCAAGGCCCGACTGATGCAGCGGATAGAGTTTGAGGGGGTTCATCTGCACTTGTTTCCTGATCTGTCCCGGCGTACACTGCGCATGAGAGCGGCGCTCAAGCCCCTCCTATCAGCTCTTCAGTCCAAAAACATATCGTATAGATGGGGATTTCCCTTCTCACTCCAGGTTAGGCATTTGGACAGGATGCTCACCTTCCGTTCCCTGGAGGTATTGCCCACTTTTGTTTCTACTTTGGAGCTGCCGGATGTGGCTCTTCCAGACGGGTCTTCTGCTATTTCCATGGACTTTACCACCGGTCCACCTCAGCTGTGAGGCAACCAACGGCTGGGCACCCATCTGGTCCCCTCTTTGCCTCAGAGACCCCGGCGTCATCGGGGCAGCCCAGATAGTCAACCGCCAAGAACAAGACCATATCGCTGAAGGACCTTTGACCTTTTGACTGGGTCTTGGTTCAGTTTCGTGACTGTATTCATCTCTGGGCCCTTATGCTAGCTACGTCTCCTCTCTCCCTAAGGGCGATGGGCTTCAGGACCCTCCAGTCCCTGTTGTCTGCACCTAGGACTCTTAACTTCTCTCTCTTCTTACAGCTGACCCCGGCTTTAACCTCTCCTGGGATATGCTGGACTTAGGTGCCCGCAGGGATGGAGGCGATCATTTATGCCCTCCTCTGTGTCATCTTTTCATCTTTTTATTTTCTCTTCTCTTATATATAAGCATCTCCTAGTATTGCATAGTTCTTTTCTGGCCTATGGACCTGTGATTGGGATGGGGTCGCCTCTCCCGGGCCCCCCCCCCACTTCCTGAATTCCCACCCCCTTACTCCTCTCTATATCCTTGTCTTATTCCTAGCCCCTTGGGGGCTTCTCGGGAGGGGGGGGGGCGCTCCCATCCGAATTTGAACTTTGGCCTCTGGGGGATGGCTTTCTGCGACTCCTCTGCAGCGTTGTCATTCTCTGTTTTCCTTTTCCCCCCTTTTGTATACTTCTGTCTTGGCTCCCCTTGGCTTGCACCTTGGAGATACCCCCGATTAGTTTTGGCCCTTTGGAATATGCAAGGGGTTACGGCAGTTAGATATCTGCTGATGTTAGTTAATTGGCCTTGTTTTGTTAGGCTTTTGGTGTTGATGTTTGAGTGTTTCTTGCTCGTTTGTTTTGGACTTTCTGGCTGGCTTGGTGGGGCACTGCTCATTTTGTACTGCGGGGACGTTTTGGCTTACGTATCTTCTAGTAAGCTATATGGCGAATTTACGCCTGACGTCACTTAATGTTAAGGGATTTAACATCGCCGAAAAAAGATCGCAGGTCCTTTTTCACCTCCATAAACAGAGATCGCATATTGTTTTCCTTCAAGAAACCCATCTCCTCTCCTCGCATATTCAATCTTAAAACAACAGGTATTTCCCTGTCTGGTGCCATAACAGCAGCTCCTCTGCTAAAGTCAAGGGAGTGGCAATTGTCTTTCACAAATCGCTCCCTGTCACGGTGTTAGATACCTATCGGGATACAGACGCCAGGGCCTTGTTTGTCACCATATCTCTCCAGGGTCAGATCCTTACACTGGCGAACATATATATGCCAGATTCGGGTCAATTGAACTTTCTGTCCAAAACTTTGGATGCCCTATTGCATTTTGCCCAGGGTCAGATTAGACTGGGAGGGGATCTAATTTGGCGCTCAACCCGAGTTTGGATGCTTCGGTGGGGAGCTCCTCGGTGTCTTATCACACGCTTAATAGGGTGAAAAAACTGATCCACGACATGCAGTTAATAGACGTCTGGAGGTTGCTGCACCCTTGAGAGCGTGACTATACCTTCTATTCCTTCCCTCATAATTCTTACATCCGCATCGACTATATTCTCCTGCAACACTCCCTTCTCCGTTCGATGGTGTCGGCCTCAGTGGGCAGCATCCTCCACTCGGACCACGCCCCAGTCCACTGTGATCTTAGCCTTCCTCATTACACCAGACCAGGGTTCTCATGGAAACTGAATGAGACACTCCTGTCAGACTCCCTCTGTCTCCAGGACCTGCAACGCTCCACGGACACATTTTTATCCGTGCATACAGATGATCCCACCTCTCCACAGGTCCAATGGGAGGCGCTGAAATGTACTCTCAGAGGAATCCTGATTAAGCATGGGGCACGCCTCAAAAGGGAAACTGCCGCCAAACTGCAGGCTCTCTTTACGCATTTAGCTTCGCTGGAGGCAACTCATAAGTCATCGGGCTTGGAGACAGACTTGAGGGCCATAATTCAGACACGTCATGACATTCTCCAGCTTATGGAGCATAGGCATAAAAGATATAGGCAGTTGTGCTCCAGCTCTTTCTATTCCTGGTGCAACAAGCCGGGCAAGTTCTTGGCTCGGGCACTTAGGGATAAGAGAGCTGCCCTATTCATTCCCTCCATTAAGACACCGGAGGGTCGTGTTGTTCATCTAACAGAAGACATATTAAAGGTCTTCCAGGACTACTATGCTCAACTTTATAATCTTCCCACGGCGGGATCTGGGGGGGGGGCGTCGCTCCATGAGTATTTAGCTAAAACATCTCTCCCTCCCCTTCCTGCGGATTCCCTCGCCTCTCTGGAGGAGCCTTTTTCTGAAGAGGAGTTGGCTGTAGCTATTAAATCTCTTCCCTTGGGAAAGAGCCCAGGGCCGGATGGATATACGGCTCTCTTTTACAAAACCCTCCTAAATGACTTGTCTAAGGCCTCTCCTCCGGGCGTTTAATATGGCCTCGGAGGAGTCCCCCTTTGATCTGGCCTTCCTCCGGGCCCATATTGTGGTGATTCCAAAGGAGGGAAAGGACCCTTCTCAGTGTCAGAATTACCGCCCTATATCGCTTATTAATACAGATGCGAAGATTTTCGCCAAGCTGCTGGTGCTCAGACTCAATCCGTTCCTATCCACAATTATTCACCCGGATCAGGTTAAGACATTCTCCCTGATTCATCAGGTTCGCTTACAGAAAACTCAG
Organism: Phyllomedusa bahiana; assembly: GCA_025379985.1. Classification (NCBI taxonomy): domain Eukaryota; kingdom Metazoa; phylum Chordata; class Amphibia; order Anura; family Hylidae; genus Phyllomedusa; species Phyllomedusa bahiana. The sequence continues at coordinate 29,073 of JAODAL010028763.1, read as the reverse complement.
TGCCTTCTCCTGTCCCTGGACGCTGAGAAGGCCTTTGACAGAGTGGCATGGTCCTTCTTGAGTGGAGTGTTGGAGTCATTGGGCCTTGGTCCAGTCATGCGGGAGGGGGTAATGGCCTTATATACTTCACCCCAGGCTCAAGTCAGGATTAACGAAATCTTGTCCGCTCCCTTGACGATCAGAAATGGCACCAGGCAGGGATGCCCCCTCTCGCCCATTCTATACATTTTGGCTATGGAGCACTTGTTGCGGGCCTGTGAAGTGATCCCCGGGTGGGGGGAATTCGGGTTCGTGAGCATCACTTTAAATGCTCGGCTTTTGCCGACGACCTGCTCCTATATCTCGGGGACCCCGCTTCCTCTCTCCCGAGGGCGATGGAGATTCTGAATGAATATAGCCTACACAGCAATCATAAGATAAACATGTCAAAGAGCTATGCCATGGGTTTTAATATTCTGCGGTCCGTCCTATACCCGATGAAGGCAGCTTTCCCCTTCTCTTGGGAGGAGTCTTCCTTCAAGTATTTGGGGGTTCATATTCCTGCAAGCCCGGATAAGATCTTTGATCTTAATTTCGCCCCTTCCTTTCCAGGATTAAGCAGGATTTACTAAAATGGGACAACAAAGACTTTTCCTGGATCGGGCGTATAAATATCTTGAAGATGAACACCCTACCCAGACTGCTGTATCTGTTCCAGGCGATCCCCATTCTGCTCCCTAGATCCTTCTTCAATGATCTGCGTAAGATCGTATCACGATTTGTGTGGGCAAGGGGTAAGCCCAGAATAGCGCAGTCCACCTTAACTAGGTCTAAAAACGGAGGAGGCTCTCATGCCAGACTTCAAGCTACTATTTGGCGGGTGCAGTGAGAACTTGGACCTTTCAGGGCGGCGCCTTAAACTCTGGTGCTCTGAGACCTGTGACGGGGCTCCTACGCGGTTTGCCTGGTTGCCACTCAATCTGCTGAGCTTCTGGTGCGTGCCATTGATTGCTCAGAACTCGTCCTAATAACAGGTCGTATGCACCCGGGTGGCTGTTTGGTGGGTGGCCCTTGCACCATTGCGGGTAACCGAAGTCCAAGCTCTCTCATTCAGCTTGTCCGTTCTGGGTCTGACACAGGTCTTGGGCTTGACAGGTATTGAGATAGAGGCTTTGAAGAATTGACAGCTGTGGTATGGGTAACCACGAGTTGGAGGTCACTATTATACTGCATAGTCTTATACTAAATGGAAGCGTTTGTGCAGACCCCTCACTACCTTGAGCTGTGGTGCTTGGAGATAGGAAAGAGGTCTTCGCTTACAGGTCTTCTAACTTCTCGGTTGGTCAAGTCCTTTCACATAGCTGGGAGAGGGAACTTGGCTTCACCCTCCCGGAAGACACGTGGTCCAAGGCGTTCCAGCTGGCCCACAAGTCCTCGGTATCTTCCAGAGCCCACGAGCTAAACTATAAAATAATTACAAGATGGTACCGGGTGCCAGCGCTACTTAATTCTTTTTCCCCTTCCATCCCTGTAACCTGCTTTAGATGCGGTGTGGGGAGGGGTACCATGACCCATGTTTGGTGGAGTTGTCCCATCCTACAACCTTTCTGGACTGGGGTCCTGAGCATAATTCACCAAATTACGGGGATCAGTCTTCGTGGTTACCCTGCACTAGTGCTCCTGTTTGATATCCCTCTACCCACCGCTTTTCTTAAATCACATCTGGTGATGTTCCTGCTCCTTGCTGCCAAAATAGTTATCCCTAGACTTTGGCTTTCCACAGTTAGCCCGACTATATTGGATTGGATCCGTGAGGTCCATGTCCTTCAACGCCTGGAGGAGTTCAGATCTGATTCTCCTTCATGCTATAGCCAATACTTACTGGTCTGGGAGGACTGGATTTCCTTCTGTGGCTCAGACCGCTATTTGTCCTGTTCTTAAGAGGAGCTCTCCCATACCATAGAAGGGGGAGAAACCTTGGAAGGTGTAGGGAGGGAGTGGGGGGTGTGGAGTGTCCTGTGCAACCTCTTTATTTAATAGGGATGTGGGGTGCCCGCCGAGCCAGTCGGGCTGTTCGTTCCTCCTTTTGTTTTTTTTTTTGTTCTTTTTTTTGGTTGCTTTATGTTCTCATTTCTTTTTCTTTTTCTTCTGTTTTTCCACTACGGTCTATATAGGAGGTTACCTCTTTGTTTTGTCAGGAAACGGACATGCTCATACAATAATTACTTGCTACCTCCTCATACTTTGCAGGTTGCCTAAGATATAAATTAGGTTGAAGGGTGTACTCTTACTCTTTTTGTACGCTTATGTTTCTGAGTTTGGATATCGCCAAAATAAGTTTGTACCCTCTCCTAATTTTGAAGCAATATCGCATTTCTATTGATCCTATGTAATGCGTAACTCTGTACTCACATGCTATTGTTGTTTCAATAAAAGCGTTTGAATTTGAAAAAAAAAAAAAAAAAGAATCTGATGAAAATCCAACACTAACCAGTGCTGCATAGACAGCAATAAAAAATCTGTGCTGTAGTTTACACAGCACGGATTTTTTCTGGTCAGTTTTCAAATCCTTCAGATTGTAAAACATGCTGCATATTCTTCAGGATCACCATGGAATTCCAGTACATTCAATGTATGGTGCCAACGGCAGATCCGATAAACGTTTTTTATCGTAAACCTCCGGCAAAAAACACGGTCCATCCGTGATCCAGCAATGTTACTGTCGGATTTTGGACAGCATTTTAACATTACTGTGAAGACATAGCCTTACAGTATAGTAATAGGACTTTCAAAGAGGTGCAGAAAAGAACCATGCAGGCTGTATGTATGTTTCTTACACTTTTCTGATTTAGCAAATAGTGTACCACGATGCCTGCACAAGGAAAGCGATCCCAGCACACCGCTTTATTAGGTATAATGAATCCAGCATGCTGTGTTTAGTTTGTGTTTTTCTCATTTCCTTCTTTGACTTTTAAGTATAAGGAGCTGTTCACACAGCGTTTTTGGATCCAATTTTGGATCCAAAAATCACATCCAAAAATGCAGCGGCGATTGGATCTTTTTTTTTTTTAAACATATTTTTATTGGTTTTATAGTATGGTGATATAAAATACATGTATTAAACGGGCCACATGTATGAAACGGTTTTGGTCTAAAACTCACTTTTTTGCCCATAGAAACCTATGGGGAGAAAATTGAGTTTTAGACCTAAACAGGTTCATACATGTGGCCCATAAATGGTACAATAAAAAAGAAAGAAATATACATTCTCATTTCTGGCAACCACAATACCGACTCTTGTCTTCCTTCCAACATCCATAACACATATAGTCTACAGTGAAGTTAGATGCTAGTTTTAAATCACATACAGGTGTAAGTCTGTTACAGCCTCTGGGTACATCAACTTTATTTATCCAAATATGATCAGCCAAATTTATATGTCGTAAACGTTTTCGGTCATATACAAGACCTTCATCAGGTCTTGGCGCCGCTTCACTTATTCACGAGCTGCAATAAGCGATTCTGGCAATATCACATATCTTGCGCCCCTATTCTATTCTTTTTCATTACAAGAGAAGCCAAAAGTCTGAAGAAGGTCTTGTATATGACCGAAAACATTTACGACATATGAATTTGGCACATCATATTTGGATAAATAAAGTTGATGTTTTATAACATAATAAGTATGGGTATTTACAATATTGTGATGTGATATATTTTTTACCCGACTTGTGCTAGCTCTTATATTCTGAGAGTGTACGGAGCAACATAACTCTGACAGCCTCTGGGTAGTCGGTTGAGTCCATTTATGCCTTAACCGTGCTGTTCTGTTCGGTTCTACTATACACATATAATGTTCTGGTCATTTTTGACCGAGCCTATAAAAGTCTGGATTTTTAACTAATTTAAGTGTTTTATTTGAATTTCTTTTGCATTATTATACTGTATGTGAACATGGTGGTTCATAAACAAATGAAAAATGAAATCAAAAACTTAATTTTTATTTTTTTGTGTCAAAAACTGTTACATGGCCTTATTGTATTATTCATGCATGTTGCACATATGCACAAAAAAAATCTTTACAAAACTGTAAAGTATAACTAATAACATCAAACTGTATGTAAATATATTTTTTTTAAAAAAACAAACAAAAAAATAAAAAGTCTAGTTTTTTCTATATAACATGTGAAATAAGGTTCAAGGTGCTAAATTTACTGCTTGCATTCGTCACAAGTATAATTTACATGTCTTTTGCATAAGTACTTTGCACATTTGCAACATATCACATTTGATTTGGGATTACTTGATGTTGGACAGAAGGTGCATCGTTTCCGTTTTAGGCTGGTTGCACTGCTGGTGGAGGACGTAGGTATCGTCGCAGTGCTAGTGAAAGCCCCATCATCTCTGGGTGTTACTTTTCTTTGTTCAATATATGGGCTAACAAGTGATTTTCCCAAATCCTCTAAAAAATTTCTTCTTTTATATAGTTTATTTTTGTTCCAATTTGGGTCTATTTCATAGAAATAGCACTTTCAGCTCTAAGTCTTTCCCCCTCCTTCTCCTCCTGTAGTCAGGTAGATCTCCACACAGTGGTATAGTATTGAAGCCCTGCAGGTTATGTGGTCAGGTCTTCATCCCTCCCCTATGTGTGCAGGAAGCTGCTGGCAAGTCCTTCTCCTCTGTCCCTCTTCTGCTACATATATGTAAAGATGAGTTTTCAGAGCTGTCTCATGTGTGCTCTCTCTCTCTATGTTACATAATCTCCAAAAAATTGGGAATCTCGCAAGAAAACAGAGAGTGACTTTTGATCACTATATTTACTATTTTGCAGTAGGCAAACTTAAACTCTATCAGTTCTCTATCTGTTAATCACAAGAAAAATGTACCTAGCAGATCCCTCCCAAATAGTACCAAAACCTCTTGACCAGCGTATATCAAAGAAAATTTAAAAGGGGAAAAAATCGGTCCTAAAAAAATAACTTTTTTTAAATATATTAAAATATATATCATAGTCTATCTCAAAAAACTCACAAAAACATTTTTTTGTGAGTTTTTTGAGATAGACTATGATATATATTTTAATATATTTAATAAAAGTTATTTTTTAGGACCGATTTTTTCCTCTTTAAATTGTCTTTGCTATCTGTTAAACACTAAAACGTAACTTTTATTGTATATAAATCTTAACCTCTATACTCACTATTTAAAAACATGATCTCTCACCTCATCATTTAACCCTTTTTGCTCTGAAAGAGGGAACAACTCCTTTTACTATCAAGTCGGGTGGAGCCCAAACCTATTAAAGGAGAGCCTTATATCTATAGAAAGTACTAGCTCAGTAAGGGATCCCAAGCCTATACTTGGGGCAGTCATCCTAATCTCATGGACACAGAACAAATAAGGCCCACTTGTGACACCCCTGCAGCAGGTGACACTTCTAGACAAAGGTGAGAAATCACAATTTAAAACGTCATATCGGACCTCTAAGCCTTGATAAAGCCAGGTTAGCTGGCGAAACATGTCGGCGAGGTCAGATATGACCGTTTTAAAATTGTGTCTCTCACCTCTGTCTAGAAGTGTCCCCTGCTGCAGACGGTGTCCAAGGGGGCCTTAATTTGTTCTGTGTCCATGAGATTAGGGACAAACTGCCCAAGTAGTAGGGCTTGGATCCCTTACTGGAGCTAGTACTTTGCTATAGATATAAGGCTCTCCTGTTAATAGGTGGTTGCTCCACCAGACTTGATAGTAGAAAGGGAGTTTTTCCCCTCTTTCAGAAGCAAAAAGGGTTAAATGAGGGAGGGGAGAGTCGGGTTTTTTTAAAATAGTGAGTATAGAGGTTAAGAGTTATATACAATAAAAGTTACGTTTTAGTGTTTAACAGATAGAGAACTGATAGAGTTTAAGTTTGCCTACGGCAAAATAGCTCTCTCTATGTTCTCTCAAGTTGTATTGAAAGTGAAGTAACTGTATAGAATAGTATTGTACTTGTCTATTGATAAGCTAAAACACCCCCTTAAGCAGACCAAAGTAAAACAAACACATTTTGTCAGACAGAATTTATGAGTGCTCTTTTAGGTCATCATTAGATAATAGAACCAGCTAATACAAGGAACCAGTAAGAAAAATAATTCACATTTACCATGTGAAAGGTTGACAACTGAATTGAAACCACTTCTATAAGAACAGCACATAACTATACTGGAAAGGAATCTATCTAAAGTATCATAATTTGAAAATGTATGTATGTGTAACTCTGCATGGACCAAAAGGACCTAGATAAATTGATAAATAGTAGTAGATGAACTATATAGACCAAAATGAGATTATAACTCCTTTATTTTTTGAAAAAAATGGCTAGAGAGTAGTATAAAAGGACTATCGGTCATTTTTGACCCCCGAACATTTACAAGTGTAAAAAAAAAAACGTGGAGCAAAAAGAAAACAAAAAATAAAAAAATAAAAAATGCTATTAGTAAGAACCCCTCAAATGAGGAAAGTCAAATGAACCACAAGTTTCAGAACCGTATAATGAATATTTTAAAAAATATCAAATTTCAAATTCGGTCATTTTTGACCGAACAGAACAGCAGGGTTAAGAGACCACTACAATCAAGCAGGATCCGAGACACCATGGAAATAAAAAGTATAAGTAAAATTACAACAAGGTGATGAAGCAATAAAAAACCTAAGTTCTAACAATAAAAATTAAGAACAAAAAATAAGAACAATGAGAAGAAAATATGTTCACCATGAGCCCACATTCCATTACAGGTAAGGACCCGGCGATTGGATCTTAAACGTATCCACCAGGCAGCTGTATGTTTGGATGTGTGTTGGATGCAGCAGGATCGCACCCTATAGTTTTAGGGTGCTTTCACACGGTGCGGTTTTTGGTGCGTTTTGGATGCGGTTTTTGGATGCGTTTTTTGTGTAGGAAGGCACAACAATTAATGCTACACATTGTTGCACAAAAAACACATCCAAAATAACGCATCAAAAATGCACCAAAACCGCACCGTGTGAAAGCACCCTTAAATAGACATGTCAATTCTTGGGATGGATCCAAAAGATGGATCTGAAAGACACAATGAGACACGCATTGGTGATCACTCGTGTGAACACCGATGCGTGTCTAATATTAAAAGCAATCTAAATCACATTGCTGTTTATTAGATACGTGTTTGGGTCCATTTGGAGTCTGACAGATGGATCCAAACACGTATCTAAAAACGTAGGTTCACACGGACTCAACACGCCATGTGAACACACCCCATAGTCATTTCCTATAAAACCAGGTACTAGTTCCATACAATGATATAAATGAATGCACTCCATTAATAAAATGTAGTTGTAGTGTAATGTTGTGTGGCCCCATTACATATAAAGTTGGCACAGAGCAGATTTGTTGTAGAAATGTTGGTAGAGGAGAATAATGCACCATGTAGCAGTGAACAGAGTGCCTACTACTGATAGCTACAGTGTATGCTGTGAGGGTAATATTTATAGTTTTATATTTATATGATTTTGTATATACTCTTTGTATGCTTTTCCTCAAAGTTTGAAAACTAAAGGGCTTTGGAATGTTAATAGACATGCCCCACCCCCTCCTCCAATAATTGGGAAAAATATGGCCTGGAGGTATAGCCCCATTGAACCAACAGGTTTCTTTGTTTCCCAAAAAGAACAGTAAGAGTGGGTCCATATTTAAATGTAAAGTTTAAAACCAAAGTATAGGAAATTAGATAGTTTTTTTTAAGTAAAGACTGTTGGCACATATTTCTTGCAGAAGGAGGAACGTAAAAAAGTTAGGAAATACTGGGATTGGGGTTTCAGACTCCTGTATATGCAATTTTTATATGCTTTTGTGTGTCTCCCAATGCGTGCATTGAATCAATCCTGTATATTGTTACCATCAACTTATTTTTAATTTGAAAACCCGATCAACATCTGAAAAGCTTTATTAAGCTACGACAATGCCATGGCAGACTTCACTAAGACCTCATTAACATCTCATTTGTCACCCAGTTCAAGGTATCCCTTTGGGATACAGAAAAAATGTGTCCTGACAGATACTAACTGAACATTTTCCCTATTTAGTGAATGTATATGGCATCTGCATTGTATACAAAAACAGTGGTCTACCATGCATTTACCGTATGTCTGATGTAGATATCATATATCTGAACATATATATAGAGAGGGCAAACATAGTCCAAGTATGACTACATTTGCTTATCGAAGTCTATGACCATGTCAGCCCAGCCGCAGTATCCATAGGGATAAATGTTTACAGTATCCCAAATACCGCCAAAACGAGATGTTAATTGGGGCTTAGAGGTATTGCAACATATACCGGGACAGGAGGCCCTTTTCTTTTTTTTCCTTTAGTCCCAGTTGGGTAAATGGAGCCTATAGTTGAGCATGTGAGTTGTGAGAGTTTCTGGCACATACACCAAATGGAAACTGCAGTACGAATTTGGCTTAAACTTGCCTTCAAGTTATGATCATAGTTCCTGTCTCTACTCTGTGAGAATGGGTTCTAATAGGGCTTGTCCCCACGACAAGGGTTTTCAGTTGGTTTTACAGACGTTTTTCGGATTTGAAAACCAACTGTAAATTGATTGTCAACCTTTTACATAGATGTAAATAGAAAATCATTCAGCAGGCCCCACTGCACGGATTTTCCGCCGGAAGGTTTTTGACACCGGCATTCCTAAAAACTTAGAACATGTTCATTCTTCCGCCCAATTTTCGGGCAGAACATGAACATATGGGTGTGAAAGGGAACGGTTTGAATCCGCAAATGGCGGACAAAAGCTGTCACTCTACATGACAAAAAAAGACAAAATACCGGTCAGAAAATCTGACCGATATTTTGCCTTTGCCGTGGGAACGCAGCCTTAGGCCCGGTTCACACGGCTTATTGAAGCCGTATTTGCGGGACGGATCCCGCTCGCAATACGGCTTGAATAAGGGGCAGTGGCGCGGTGGGGGAGCTGCTTGTCGGCCCCATAGACGATGCATTATTTCCGGCGCGTACGCGTCAAAAATAATGTGCATGTCGCTTTCTCCCCCCGCGGCGGATTTACCAAGCGGGGAGGAGCGACGGAATCCATAGTTCTCTATGAGAACTGTGGATTACCGTAATGACAGGGACGGATTGGAGCCATGCTGCAGCACAAATCCAGCGCGCAGTACTGCTCCAATCCGCGCCCAAATAAGCCGTGTGAACAAGGCCTTACAAGGAGGGGAAGGGAATATGGGGAGTGTCTCTATTTTCCTTTGTAGTATAATCCTGTCTAGGACAGCGAATCTCCATTGTAGTGTGAATATCATGCCCAAGAGCCAGGTGATGGTAACCGTCTGATTAGTCTTGAAAATTTATTTTACTATAGAACATGGGATCACAGACATTCAAAGTCTTAGGCTGTATCCACACGGCAGAGGATAAAAGACTGGTTGGATTTTTGGATTTCGTTTTTTGGGCTCTTTTTTTGGCAGCGGTTTTTGGATTCTTAACATTGATATAGTACATTTTCCGCCATAAATCTGGAGGAACAATATACAAGTTCCAAGTTTTTTGCAAAACTGACCTCAGTAAATCTGAGCCATGTAGACTACAGCTCAGATTTTCTGTTTAGGTCTATGGGAATGGTTGACAATTGGATTTTCACTGGTATATAACAACTAAGATGCATGTAAAAATCGAAACTGTGCGTGCCGCTAAACGCCGGGCTTTTATAAGTACATGCTAGCCAGTGCTTTCTTCGAAATCGCTCTGGCCTCGTCCCCATTCACTTTTGCTTTCCCCAGCGCGTAAGCACCGCAAGAAGTGACTTGTCACTTCTTTCTTCCGGCGCTTAGTATGCGCCATGTAATACGCTGTAAAATCATATGTGAGCTAGGATTTTACTGTGTTTGTGGGCCGTACTTCGAGCGTATTACAAAGCAAATTATGCCATGAAGTGCGGCCCGCAAATATACCGTGTGAACATACCCTTGAAGTAGCCCAGGAAACACTGCACAATGAAAGGTACAATATTTATTTTTGGATGGCGTTTTGGCACAAAATTACAATTAGAATAAACCGGTCCGACCAGCAGGAAGGTGTGTCTGCCACTCACAGCTGTTCTGATGATCATACAGAAAGAAATTGCACTGTGTTCAGGTGATTCACGGATATCAGTGAGATTTGGCCTAAAGAAATGTAGTTTTGGTCTAAATTTGCACACTGTTTTTTGACATGTATTTTGCAGCAGTAAACTAAAACCAGGAGGGAAGCCTACACAGCCTTTTCACTATACCTTGTCTCTCTGTTGGCCCCATTCCTGGTTTGGGTTCACAAATACTGCAGCAAAATAAACATAAAAAAGCACAGTGTGATCTGAGTCTTAGCGCTCCAGAATGTGCATCTGTGGCTTATGCATGTTGTTTTATTCCCATATTGATTTCAGTGAGAAAAAAGTTCAGCAATTCCATCTTTTTGCGCACAAAAAGAAGAAGCATCATATAATAATCTTTATGTAGCACTTTACAATGTAGAGGATACAAATACAGGCAAAAAAACCCCCAAAATGTTACATCGTATAAAGCTACTTATAGTTCAGACACAAAGTTTAACTTTAATATCTATACTATTGTTTTTAAGGCTGTGTCTGCACAGCTGGACCGTACTGCACCGCATTTGTTTGCATATTTTTTTGGGCAAAAACCTTGGTCGGTTTTCGGATTTCTCATTTCCCCAGTGATTGGAGTTACGGCAATTCGACGGGAGTCCCGCAGAATATAGAACATGTTCTATATTCTGCCAGACAGTTTTAGGTTTAGGAAACCCTCAACTGTGTAGACTACAGCATGGATTTTCTATTGAGGTCAACACAGCACTAGGTTCAGTCAGATTTTCAGCAGATTCAAAATACTGAATCTGCCAAAAATCCAATTAAAAACCTGTGCTGTGTAGACATAACCTAAAGATGGCATTCATTAGGGTCTCCAGAGCAATTATACTATGTTTTCTTATTATTTATGCTTTTGAAACAACAGGGACACTAGGACACACTACCATAGGCAGGACTCGCCACAAGGAACAAAGTGAGACATGTATGAAAGAAGCCGAAGAAGTGAATTATGCGCTTGAATGTATGAGAGTGGTTTTTGTGCGATTATAACCTCGCCTGTGTTCTTGACGCATTATGGAACTTAGGCACATAAGTAATGCGCCAAATATGTATAAAGGCTATAGATAGGCTGGAAATAAAAGAAAATTCATTAGAATAGCATGTCAGTGAATAGAAACTATGGTACTGATCTTGCTTGGTGGACTACAGATCCCAGCAAAACCTGTGCTGTGCTGGCTTTTGTTGTATGTAGAATAAAGGGTGAGAGCAGCAAAAATAGATTTCAAATTTAATGTAGTAAAAATGTAAAAATCTGAAAAACATCTTCAGTGGGTTCTTTTATTTAAATTTAGTTTATAGTTCTTTTAAATTTAAATGCATTTTATAGGAGATATTTTTATGTTTTGGGGATATTATATATTTTTATATTAATTTTATATGCTAACTTTTTGTTTACATTTAAATTATTTAATTTTATATAGTTTGATAATTATCATCAATTACTTTTTATTTTTGTATTGGTGTAAGTTGAGAAATAAGGGAAATTTTTTGCCCTAAAGGCAAATCTAGCTCAGCTTCGACTCCTCGGGCTCAGGCAGACCACATTGAAATAGGTCTGTCTGTCTGAGCAGTAATGCGCCTTGTATTGCCGAACCACATTCATATATGTGTCTAATATTATGAGTGTGGTGCCCTCAGAACGCCCCCTCATGTTAGGCACATTAAAAAGTGTCGTCTTGAGAACAATGCCCCTAACACATTAAGTTGGTGCATTATACATTACACCCAACTCACATTTGGCGCATTTAACGGCAAAAATGTGCGAAAACCCCTTTCATACATGTCTCCTTAAGTTTGAGAGGAACAATGTCAAGTTGGCCATCCAGACGGTGCTAATGCTACACAGGCACATCAGGGTGCGCCTTATGAATTAATTTTTCACAACTATAGATAAGGAGTTGGCAGCCTCAAGTACCTTTATGCTGTTTTAGGAAAAGGTCAAAGCAAGTGTTTTCAACAAACCAAAGTGTTCCTGGAGTGCATGGATTTCCACAAAAATCCTACTAGTTAGATGAAACTGGCTTGGAACAGATTTGACTTGGTTGTTCAGGGCTTTTTTGGTCTATCACAAGGCAAAACACATGTAGAGCTAGTTGAGATTCTGGTGGAGAACTGCAGCACAGTTGGCTGTAGGATGTATGTCATATCCTTATTGAAGGGGAACATTGGATCTAGCTCAGAGGAGCATTTTCATCAGAATATATTGGGCTTTGAACATTGTTGTTACGGGGTCAGATTTGTTTTTTTTTTACTTTACATGCATGACAAAGAGTTCCCTTTGAAAGTAGATAAATCTCTGCTTTGGGAAACAAAGCACAATTCGGGGTATTAATAACATTAGTCTATACTTTGGAATCATTAGAAAGTTGGAAATACTAACAGAAAAATACAAGCTTATTTTTACCAAGATTTTAAATTAGTTTTCAGCAGCAGCTCTGTCTTTCAGAACAATGATATGAACCTTATCATTATATACTTATTATCTTTAGCTATATCCAGTTCTAGATAGCAGTTTTCTTGTTCTAAATCAGCTCTTTATATGTATGGATTTCAGTTCTCTGCAGTGTAAATAACTGGATGCATTACTAAAGCCTCAGTTCTGCAACTGTATTATAGCGCCATATCAGCTATGGGTTGCAAAGAGCCGTCATATGGTGTTCATGTAAGTATATGGGTCCCCACTCTACTTCCACATACCTCTCATCTTATACTTAGGGTTTTTTTCAGTTGAATTTCACATGAATCTTACAGAGAAATGTGTCATGATCCATTAGACACTATATTACAAAGCTGTTCTCTGTACAGAAGCCTAATGAAAATAGATCTGATTATTGCATGAAAGACGGAGAAATCTATAATGCACCGAGAACTACTGTTATTTTGCTCATCGGTCGTTTCAGTTGCTCTATTTACTTCTATGTTGTTTTTTTCTGACTGCTGTTCCGTGACTTGGTCTCATGACTACTATTTCCTTTCTATATGACTGTCATCTGATCAACTGTATCTTTCTGTCCAGGCAATTAAGTGTTCTTTACATGTTCAGTTTTTATTGAAAGGACTTTCAAAGAAAAATTTGAGTCAAGAGAATACAGTGCACTGCTGAAGCCTACTGCTATGGTAACAATGCCCAGAAAGGTACATACTGGCATCATCAAAAAATCAAATCCTAGAAATGTCTAAAAAAGAAGTTCCAAACGTTAAGCTAGCTAAAAAAGGACAGCTAGCTAAAAAGAGATGTATTTCAAAATAATATGAACCCTGGCCACAGAGTGGCCTCGCCTACTTAGGTATCAAGATTCCCAGGGACCTCTCAAAGCTCTTTACCTCCAATTTTGAGCCACTATTTCGGAAAATTTCTTCTGATTTGGAAGGCTGGAGCAGGAGGGAATTTTCTTGGTTCGGGAGAGTTAATATTCTTAAGATGACCATACTACCCCGTTTACTTTATTTAATTCAGACCATCCCAGTACACATCCCTAACTCCTTCTGGCAGAGGATTCAACGCCTCTTTACGGCCTTTATCTGGCCCTCCGGCCGCCCGAGGCTAGCTTTTAATGTCCTAACCAGACATAAAAGTTCTGGAGGTCTGGGCCTCCCGGACTGTAAAAAATACTATATGGCAGCCGCATACTCTAGGATTCTTGACCTGGTGTGCTCGGGAAGCAGCAAATTGTGGGTTCAACTGGCGGGCGCAGTGTGCCCTCTGTCCTTGGCGTCCCTCCCCTGGATCTGGACTTGTTCTTTAGGGAATAAATATCCTTCGTCTTTTACTACTAACCATACCCTCAATACAATTGTGACTTATAAGCTTTCTCATAACCTCATTGACCGATCTGGGCCTTTTCTTCCTATTACTGATAACCCTGCGTTCCCTCCAGGCCTGGCAGTGCCTCTCTTTTTGGGGGGTTCTAAATGTAACCCATTGCGAGTATATAATCTGGTCCTTGGATCCAACATTGTCCCGTTCCGCTCCCTCCCCGCGGAGGTGTCCGACAACCCGCCCTCCTTTTTTCAATATGCTCAGTTCCGACATTTTTTTACCTCTATAAAGGACATAGTGGATTTCACAAGACCCCTCTCGCCCTTTGAGCAGCTATGTCTATTACGTACCCCCCCTAGACACGCTATCTCTATTATTTACAAAGAGTTATCCGCTGCCCATATGACATCTCTCCCACCTTACTGTAGGGCTTGGGAGACGGAACTGGGTAAATCCTTCTCGCGTGATCAATGGCACCGGTGCTTTACCCTTACCCACAGAGCAGTTATAGCTTCCAAAGCACAAGAAACTAGCTACAAAGTTCTTTCTAGGTGGTATAGGGTCCCTGTTCTGATTCACCAATGGTTCCCGTCAGTGCCGGACCTTTGCTGGCGTTGTGGGACGAGCATGGGGACTATGGTACATGTCTGGTGGGATTGCCAGGCCCTACAGGGGTTTTGGGATACGGTTTACGACATTAGTAGGAAAGTTACGGGCTTGAGTTTCCCGAGGAGCCCTGAAGCAGCCCTTCTTTTTATGTCTGATATGCCGATGTCCACTTACAAAGGCTCATTGTTGCGCCATCTTCTTCAGGCAGCCAAGACGGTCATTCCCAGACATTGGAGATCCTCTGACCCGCCCACTATAGCGGAGTGGATGTTGGAGGTAACTCACATTTGTCATATGGAGGAACTCTTGGCGACCTCTGACAGACAAACACGGCAATGGCTGAAAACATGGACACCCTGGCATTCTTTCCAATCCTCCCCTGTACTTTGTACTTTTCTGAGTTAACTACCTTAGGTGAGATAGCTATTGAGACCTGGGTCTCCGCACTATTCGTATAATTCTGCGCCCCCAACATTTTTCCCCTTTCTTTCCCCCCCCTATTTTTTTTCCTTGCCTTTACTTTTACTCCTTCTTCTTATGAATATTATTTTGAGTCAGTATTGAATTGTCACAGGGTCCCATTTTAGGTACCCTTTTTCGTTATGTTTTTGTTGTATTGTAGACGAAGCTGTTTTGCCTCATATTATGAGGTATTTCTGTCTATATTGCTTTTTTTTTTTGCCACATCATGTTGATGTCTCTTACCTGTTGTATATCTCGCATAATATTACTTTGCACTATTATTTCATGGTTGAGACCTTCCAAGTCTCTGTTTTCCTGTATGTCAGTATTTACTTAAATAAAGCGTTTGAATTATGAAAAAAAAATAATATATGAACCTATCAATACCTATGTTTTAGTGCAGGAGATGTATATATATATATATATATATATATATATATATATATATATTATATTATAATATATATATATATATATATATATATAGTAAGAGGACAGAGGGGATTGTGGTGGACCAGAGATACGTGTCACCAAGGACCCTGGCATTGGTGAGGTGAAAACCAGTAATCTCATGGGTCAGTGGCGGTAGGTTGTTGACATATGTTTATTTTGTTAGTATGCTTGCAGAGCAAGTAGTCTTCGTCTGGTTTTCACAGGGGCAGTCATAGAGTTGGGTGGGTGACTGCTCCCATATCTTCAGGGCCAGGCCAGGGTTTGTTTGCTGTGTGTAAGCCTGGAGGTCAGGTGGGTGGGGGGTGATTGCTGTCTGTGCAGTTGGGGAAGAGGGCAGGTGTGCGCTGCAGAGTTCCCCAGGAACAGACTACACGCCAGTCTTAGCTGGAGACAAGGAAGCCCGGAGGCTTATCTGGACACAGGACTATAAGTGTCCCTCACAGACTGTGTAAGACTGTTTTGTTTTCCCTCGTTTTGGCTGAAGTTAAGCCCACGTTTATTTGCTGTTTGTATAAGGCTGAAATAAACGCCTGATCATTTAAACAGATTTAAAGGACTGGTCCTGTCTTACCCTACCACCGAGCTTATCCTTTACAACTGGTGGAGGTATGCAATGGGCATTTCTGGCACAGGTTGTGATGCATACAACGGGGCATAGAACGTACAGCAGCGACATTTAAAGGGCTGGAAGCCTAAAGTTTGCTACTGTTACAGACACAGTTTTGGCCTGAAGAGACTGTGGTGCTGCTAGTGAATCATTTGGGGCAGAGTAATGTCCTGGATTAAGGCCACGACTGAAATCTCCACTACAGCAGCCTCCATGGAGGAACTCATTAAGCACCTGGTGCAAGCAAGCGCCCAGCAGCAGCAGATTAGTGCACAGCAGCAGCAGATCCACAAGGAGGCTATGGAGGCTCAACAGCAGACCCATAGAGAGGCTATGCAAGTGCAGCAGCAACTCATCGCACAGCAACAGCAAGCCCATGCAGAAGCCATGCAGGCTCAGCAAAAAACCAACCGATTGCTGATTCAACAGGTGATCCAGATATCTAAGCCCAGGAAAAGCCAGCACCTCCAGTGACTAGCGACGTACACAATGCCCGAAGGAGCGTGAGGGAAGCGTTGCAGAAACTGACACTGGAGGAAGACGTCGAGACTTACCTCACCGGGTTTGAGCGGTTGGCTAACCAAGAACGGCTACCACCAAGTCAATGGGCAGAGGTCTTAGCCCCATTTGAGTCCCATTTAGCCCCAAAATGAGTAGTTGAAAAGGATGGTCGAGACTGGGACTACATTCTGCCCTATTTGCTGTTTTCCATCAGGGAGGTGCCACAGGCGTCCACAGGATTTTCTTCCTTTGAATTGTTATATGGCAAACACCCCAGTGGGTTATTGGATGTTGTCAAGGAGACCTGGGAGGGTGAGGTCACTCCGTATGAGAGCATAATCGAGCATATCTCCCAGATGCAGGAGAAGATAGCCCAAGTGTGCCTATTGTGAAGGAGCATCTCCTGGAGGCTCAGGAGGCCTAAGCAAGGGTCTATAATAGGTGAGCCCGTCTCCGGCAGTTAACCCGGGAGACTATGTTCTGGTGCTGGTACCCACACTAGAAAGCAAGTTTCTCGCAAAATGGCAAGGGCCATATGAGGTAGTCGAAAAGGTGAGCGAAGTGAATTACAGGGTACACCAACCAGGCAGGAGGAAGCTCTATCAAGTGTATCATGTGAATTTGTTAAAACCCTGGAAAGATGGGGACCCTCCAGAAGCTGTGGCTCAACGGACACCAGACATTGAGGAGGTCAAAGTGGCAGAGACCCTGTCGCCCCAGAAGCAGCAGTGTAAACAGTTGCTCCTACAGAATAGAGATTTATTTACAGAATCCCCACGTCAAACCACAGTCGTCGAGCATGAGATAATCACTGATCCCCAGGTAAGGGTCAATTTAAAACCCTATAGGGTGCCCAAGGCTCGCAGGGAGATCATTGCGAAGGAGGTCCAAAGGTTGTTGGCCCTAGGGGTAATCGAGGAATCAAAAAGTGGGTGGTCCAGTCTCATAGTCCTCGTCCCGAAGCCCAATGAGGAATGGCGATTTTGTAACGATTATCGTAAACTAAACATGTCTAAGGTCGATGCCTACCCCATGCCCCGGGTAGATGAATTGATAGAGAAACTGGGTCCAGCTCGGTATATCACAACTCTGGATCTTACCAAAGGGTATTGGCAGATTCCATTATCAAAGGAGGCTAGGGAGAAGACAGTGTTCTCCACACCTGAAGGGTCTTTTCAGTATGTCCGGATGCCTTTTGGCTTACAGGGAGCCCCGGCCACGTTCCAGAGGGCCATGGACCAGGTGTTGCGTCCCCACAGGAAATATGTGGCAGCCTATCTGGATGACAAAGTCATTTTTAGTCAGGACTGGGAAAGTCATCTGTCTAAGGTACAGGCTGTCATGGGGGCGTTAAGGAAGGCGGGTTTCACGGTTAACCTCAGTAAGTCGACCATAGAGATGGAAGAAGCCCGGTACTTAGGGTACATCATAGGGCAAGGAGTGATCAAACCTCAACTTAATAAAGTGGAAGCCATCCAAAGCTGCCCCGCCCCCAGAACAAAAAACAGGTCCGGGCGCTTCTGGGAATTGTGCGGTACTATAAACGGTTCATTCCCAAGTTCAGAGAGATAGCGGTGGCCCTCACCGAACTGATGAAAGGAGCCAAGTCAGCCGGGATTAAATAATCCCCGGATGCTGAAGGGGCCTTTCAGAAACTAAAGTCAGCCCTCTGTAGGCAGCCCGTGTTGGTTGCCCCGGATTTTTCCAGGGACTTTGTAGTTCAGACAGATGTGTCGGATGTGGGGTTAGGGGCTGTGTTGTCTCAGATAGTAAATGGAGAAGAGCACCCGGTAAGCTATCTGAGTAGGAAGCTGTCCCCGACAGAGAAAAATTACTAAATAATAGAAAAAGAGTCCCTTGGGCCATTAAGTGGGGCCCCGGATTCCCTGCATTACTATCTACTGGGGCGGGGATTTGGGTTTGGGTGTAAAGTCATGCCCCCCCAAAGCAAAGAGAGAAGAAAGTGAAAAATTTTGGGGTCCCCGTGTTTTGGGCCCCTACAAGATTTAAAATTTCCCGGTAGAACATGGGCCCCGGGGGAAGCAAAGGGGAAATTGCAGTCCCTGTCAAAAAATTTGCCGGGCATTTTTGAAAAAAGGGTTTCCCCTAAAACCCCCGGGCCTTGGGAAGGGGGGTATGTAAGAGGCCGGGGGTTTGTGTGGCCCCAGAGTTTCGGTCACCAAAGGGGACCCGGGGTTTTTGGTGGGGGGGAAACCCCGGAAATTTCATGGTTTAAAATTGGCAGTGGGTTGCTGGACAAAAAGTTTATTTTGTTATTTTTTTTTTGCGACCCAAGTAGTTGGGGCCCGGGTTTTTTCACGGGACCCAGTAAAAAGGTTGGGTGGGGGACTGCTCCCACATCTTCAGGGCCAGGCCGGGGTTTGTTTGCTGTGGGGTAACCCCGGAGGTGGTGGGGTGGGTTTGATTGTTTTCTGTGAGTTGGGGTAGGGGCAGTTTGGGGCGTGAAGAGCCCCCCAGGAACAGATTTAACGCCTTTTTCCCCAAGCTGGAGACAAGGAACCCCGGGGTTTAAGGGAAACCGGGACTATAAGTGGCCCGCCCGGGACTTTTAAAGGGACTGTTTTTTTTTTCCCTTTTTTTTGGGGCTGAAGTTAAAGGGTTGTCTGGGCTACAAGTTTGGGTTTTTTAAATTTAAAAGGGTCTTTAAAAAAAAAAAGCGTTTTTGGCCAAATATTTTCTTTTAAAAATTGTCCTCCTGTTTTTTGGGCTACCCCTTTTAGTTTTTCTACATCAGCTCCTCAAATCCTATAGTAGCCGACCTTTTTATCCTTATTTGGGGGCTGTCAGGCCCTGAAGCCCTCATCCCTTTTTTTTTTAAAAAAAAACCAAGGCCCCCCCCCAAAAAAGGCAGAGGCCCCTCCCGCACAAATGTTCTGAAAGGGGAAAGGGGGGGAGGGGGGACTCTGGCGTCTGTGTCCGGATTAACCCTGTGTGTGCCTGTTTTCCTCCGGGCCCCTTACACAATAGATGTGACAGCGTGACCCTGCCCTGTTACTATAAACAGGATTTGTCTTTGGAACTGGGACTTTTTATTTAATACTGAAACAGACAGGGGGCGGTGTTTACTTTTGCTCTCCTGTATTAGTGAGACACCCTGAGTATAGAAAACCCTTTTCCCTTTGTTGTTGCTGGGATGTGGAGCTTTTTAAGCTAACGGGGGAAATATGGGAAAACCTCCCCCCCTTCCCCTTGCTTTTATTAGCTTTCCCACTGGCAGCTTCACGGACCTCTCAAACACTCATAGATCAGCCCCCCCCGTAACAGCCCTTTGGGCAGGCACACACAGGGTGAACTCTGGGAGCAAAACCCCCCCCCCCCCCCCCTGTATAGAATTTTACGTAGCGGGCCTGTGGTGATGGGAGGGGGGGTGGGGGGGGGAGAAGAAAAGCCCAAAAAAGAGGGCCCCTCAGTTCAATTTCCCAAGGGCCCACTGACGGCAAAAGGGCTGTAAGGGGAAAAAAACCCCTTTTAAACCCCAAAGTTTATTTGCTTTTTTGTTTTAGGTGAAAAAACTGCTGAACTTTTAAAACGTTTTAAAAAGGATAGCCCCTTTTTCCCCTTTCCCACCGAGCTGATCCCTTTAAAAAATTTATATATTTATAAAATTTTTAAAATATAATATTTTTTTAAAATATATATTAGGGAAACAAAAAATTTACTTTTTTATTATTTGGCATTTGTAAAATTATAAAAAAATTTTGTAACCTAGTTAAACCTAAAACGGCAAAGGGGTTTATTCTGATTTCATTTTTCTGTTATTTGAAAAAAACCCATGCATAGGGTGTTTTTTATTTAGTGTATTTTAAAACTTCTGGTTTAAAACTGTATAAAAGGGAATTTTTATTACTTTCTGCCAAATAAAAAAGTTTGCACACATTTCATTAGATTTTTTTGCTTCCCCCTTTAAAGGGGCTTTTTCATTTTTCTCTTTCACAGACTTGAGCGGGTTTTCTTCTAAATTCAGCTTCAACCCGGGGGCTGTCCCTTTTTCCCTGTGGGCGGGTACTCCTCCCGGGGGGGCTTTCCCCCCCTCACGAAGAGTTGTAAACATCATCATTGGTGTGATCAGGGGAAAGGGGAGAGGATGCCCACAGTCCCTAAGAGACCTCCTGAAAAGTTCCCCTTGTCTCCCGGGAGCGTCCTCCTCCCCAGGCTAAAACGGGCCCCTTGAAACCCCAGAGGCCCCCTTTTTCTTTGGGGTTTTTTAAGCAGTTATACTTAAAAGTTGAACTGATGAAAAAAAAATTTTAGAAAAAAACACTGCCCCCATCCCCCCCTTTATCACGCAGGAGTTAAAACCCGACGGTAAAAAGGTGTTTTTGGGGGGGGAGCACGGGGGAAAAGGCTGTTTTAAATAGGGGGGGGGGGAAAGTGGTTCTAACAGCTTAAACTCAGAAATTTGCCCAATGTTTCTTAGAGTCTTCAGGGAGATGAGCATAGGGGAAAAGGCGAGACAGCCTTCATTGTACACAAAACAGCCCCCTTAAGGCATTTTGTTTAAACGCTTGTTTTCCACAGCTCAGAGGGGAGTAAGCACAGAGTGCAGGCAACCAAGCACAGACCAAAGCACATTCTTTTTCTGAGACACCGAAAACCCCTCTCCCTTTCCCGAGCGGTGTTTATGGTTTGGGCATTACCCTTTGTTTTTACTTATGTAAATTTTTTTGTAAAAGTTTAAAAAAGGCACCTTCAAAATTTTGGGGAAAATTCACCAAGGTGATCCAAACTTGGGGAAAACCACAATTCCCCCTTCCTGGGTTTTCTTGCTGATTTCTTCGCCCTTTTCCCCGAGTTACCACGGGAAACAATGGGGGTTTTTTTGATGTGCAATTTTAAAAATACTCCTATTGTGTCTCTAATTAAATCAGATTTTGCCAATAAACTATCGAAGCTTCCAAAAAAAATGAAATAAGCATAGGGGGGGTCCCCAAAATTTTTTAAAGGCATAGTAATCCTAGGAAAGAAAACTTTTGACTTTGAGGGAAAGGGAAAAAAAATTTCCTTGAAAAATTCTCTTTTCTTAAATTTGTCTTTTTATTTTGGGAAATAAAAATTATTTTTGGGAATCCAAATTGACCTAAAACAGGTAAGGTTTATTTGATTTGTGTCAGATAGTGAAAAAAAAAATTTCCAAAGTGTCCCCCTTTTTTTTAGTGTATGTAAAATTCTGGTTTCAAAAATGTATATATTGTGAAGGGTTAGTGTCGAATTAGGTGCTTTCCGGGGGTTCAACAAAACATGTTTTGTAAATACTGCCCCGAAAACTGTCCCGCTTTCCCTTTATCTGGGCCCCGGCCCCCTTTGGGACCGCATCTGCCCAAAATGCCTAATGCCACAAAGGAAAGTTTTTCTAGGGGGGAAAAATAAAATTCCTTTAACCATCCACTTTTTCATGGTTTTCCAAAACACCTTCCCCTCTGTTTGAGCCCCGTGGTATCGGACAACTTAGCCCGCATCAGTGTGTCCTTGGGCAGGCATCGGCATTTTCCCTGTTGAAATTCCCCCCCCCTGGGGGACGAAAAACAAAAAAATTTTTCAGCGCAGGAACCATCTTTTGACCTTTCCCTTTCTTTTCCCCTTTTGCTTTAGACACCAAGTTTTAAAGGAGAGGGGGTCGGTGATTAGCCCCAAAGGGGCAACCCCTAATTATTTCTTGAGGGGTCAAGGGCCCTTTAATGACCAAACACAAAAATATAGTTTTCCCCTCGGAGGTTTTAAGTTTTCCCGCTTAAAAACGTGACTGGGTCTCTTCTCTGTCTCCTCCTGGGGGAAAGAAATGCCCCAAAATCCCACATCAAAATGCATCTGTCTGAAAAATAAATTCCCCTTTTTTTTTGATCCCGGGCTGGTCTTTTTCAAAAGGGGTCCCGCCCTTTTAAAACCTGTTTTTAGGAAAAAAAAAATATCCCCCAGCTTTGTCCCCGTGCGGTGTTTCCAAAATTTTTAAATTAAACTCAAAAGTGTATGTACATACATCGTCGAAAGAACAAGAGAAAATTCCCCCCAAAAGTTATCCTTTTTCCTTTTTTTTAAAACTTTTGGGAAGCAGTTTTTTTAACTTTGACTATCATGCAAAACGATAATTTCTAAAGGTTTAATACCTTTTTTGGCATCGTGTTTGTAACACCCCTTATTTTTAACCCTGATTATAACAATCACCTTTTTTTAAAATCATTAATAAGCTTTTTTACTGGGCCAGTAAATTTAAAACACCCCCTATAATTAGTATTTAAATTGGGGCTGATTATTCTAAATTTTTTGTGAAGCTACTTAGAAGTAAAGACGTAGTGATAGAGATTTTTAAGGTTAGTGGTTTTTATTGCGCCCTTACCAAACAACAAGGGTAATTTAAAAGTTACCCCTGTCCCAGGGCCCTCCCGCCTGTAAACATTTCAAAGCCTTGGTAAAAACCAAAAATAATTTTTCCATTTTCTGGAGTCTTTGTCTTTAAATTCCCCAAGAATACCAAGGGCACAAAACCAACCCAAACGTTTTTTTGGAAGAATACTGATCATTAGAAAATTGGTAAACTTTTAACCCCGTTTTAAAGAACTCTAGAAAATTTTTTGATTTTCCCTATCACACCTGGAATGCTCCCTTTTTCTCAAATTTAAATTTGTCAACTCCCCCGGAAAGGGGGAT
This sequence comes from Phyllomedusa bahiana, assembly GCA_025379985.1. Lineage (NCBI taxonomy): Eukaryota > Metazoa > Chordata > Amphibia > Anura > Hylidae > Phyllomedusa > Phyllomedusa bahiana. The sequence continues at coordinate 5,861 of JAODAL010028763.1, read as the reverse complement.
GCATCAAACTTTGGGTACCTCATTTTAGTTTTCCCGAAATCCTTTAAAAGAAGCAGAATGAGCCATCCCTTTTTGGGGTGACTTTATTGAACTCGAGCTTCGCTTTGGACCCCCTCAATCCACCCGAAATTTCCAAAAATTTTCCTTTAACCTCCTCAGATATGGTTCGCCTACAAGCTTCTGGGACCCGATAAGGCTTCAAATTGACCTTTACACCTGGCTCAGTCACAATGTCATGCTCTATGACCATCGTCCGCCCTAGTAATTTTGAGAATACATCAGTATTCCTTTGTATGAGCTCCAGGTTCTTTTTTTCTTCGACTTTTAAAAGGGAATTGGTACACATTACAAATTGGGGCCACACTTTGGGGGGGTGCCCATCGCGTCAGGGGCTCTTGTTCTCCATTTCTTTTTTTAAGTTAACATGGTATTTAAATGTTCCGGGTTAGGGTTTCCCGGGGGTACACTTTAATTAACATTCCCACTTTTTTAAGGATTTCCCTAGGGCCCTTGAAATTTTTTTCAAGAAATTACTTTCTAAAAGTAGGAACAACCTTTAAAACCCAATTTCCCCCGGGTTGAAACTTCTTTCTTTGGCTGACCTATTACAAACTCAGCTTTGAGCTTTTTGGCCCGCTTAGGTTCCCCCCTATTGGCATAGCTGCAGAAAACCTGTTTTCATTTTGGGGAAAAGCGTTTTTTATTACCTCCTTGGGGGTGTGGCTCTTGCTCCCAGGTTTTTTGGGAATTTAAGGAGACCCCGTGGGCGTTTTACCATAAAAAAAACTTGAGGGAGAAAAGCCCAAAGGATGCGGGGGAAAGTCCGGGCCAAAAATTAAATTAAAGGGAGGAGAAATTCCCGTCCCTTCCATCCTTACTAAACCCCCCCTTTTAATTTAAATTTTTCCGTCTATCCAAAGGGGTTTGGTTTGGGGGTGATATACCAACGGCGGGAAATGCTTTAATAAAAGTAACTTGCATTTAATTTCCCCTTTTAAACCTTTTACTAAAGGGGGGTCCCCTTTAAAGGGTAAGGATCTCTTTTTTTATGGCCAGTATGGTAAAATATTATGGATCAGCTCCTTAGGCAAATAAGTTTCAAGAAGGTCATTCCTCTATAGGTATGGCCCCAGGGTGGACGTGTGGCGTAGTCCACCACCACCAATGTATACTGATCGGCTCGGGACAGACTTCACTATTGGCTGACGTGGTCCACCTGCCGATCCTGCTCAAGACGGTACCTCCTAATTTAATGTGTAAATGGCAACAGGGTACGTCCTGGAACAGGGCCTAGAGCTGCTAGTTGACACTCCCGGGCAGGACTCACAATCACCGCTTTAACATCACCAATGTACACCTGGCCAAAGAAATCTTTGGGGATGCGCTGCTCTTTCCTGTGGCGAGGTCCTAGACATTCTTGAAAGACTGCAACACAACCAGCTGTCACCACCTCCTCATGGACTTTGGGCAACCTTAATAAGCAATTAGCTCCTGGTTAACTGGGAGAAAACACTGGATTAGCCCCTGGATATTGAGTTTGTCCATTCACAACCTTAGCATTTTCCCTAGCTTTCACTAAGTCAGACATTGCAGCCACCTCTTCCTGTTCCTCCGGTCATCACACCGCTGCAAAACTGCAGGGGGATGATCAAGGGGAAATCTTTCCCCAGGATCACCGTGTGCAATAGGGATCGCCACCACCATACCTTCATGAGAGGCAAGTCCTCACGGAGTCTCTAGGCTTTACCTAAGGGTGGTAGGTACTCCGTGGTGTCCCCCCATGGAATGCACTGGACCCCATAATGTCCCGGTGACTGACCGTAGGGTCTAACTAGACTGGCAGCACCAGAGTGTCCAGGCTCCCAGAGTCCAGTAGAGCCACTACATATAAGTTCATTCACTTGAGGTGACAATTTGTTGGTCAGTCTCTAACACAGTCTCTGGCCAAGGCAAAACTGGCCGTGTGAACAGAGACCTCGGCCTAGCTAGCACATCCATTGGCCTCTAACAGTTTGCAGCAATATGCCCAGGTCCCATGACACCGCTAACATATTATGTAGCCCCAATCACCTGGACTCTGGCCCTCGACTGTACTAATCCATGTGGGAGTCATTTTCCTCTTGCTATATGCTCTCCCTCCCTCGAGCCACCTCCCTTTGGGACATTTTTCACCCTCCTTTATGCATGGACTGTCTTACCGAGGTTCGGGATGGAGCGGTCTGGGAGTAAGTCCTCGATGGCTTTTGTTCCTCTCAGGTTTGAGAAAGGTGCTCTGTATCTTGGGTTGCCTTGTCCAACCCAACCGCTGATCTCCGGGGTATAAGAGCAGACAAACTTGGCCAGGACCACCTTTTTCGCATCACCTGCGCAAGTGTAGACTCCCCCGGCTTGTAGCCACTTTTTCACCTTTCAAACATTACCATAAATGCCTAATAAGGACCTGATTATACGCAGAACTTGACCACAATACCCCACTATTGAGTGAATATACCCCTATACTATTACTGAATCAAAGATTCAGTAGCAAAAACCAGTGTTACCACCAATAGTGATCATATAGTGGTAATTACCAGTGTTTAACAGGCTCGGCAGTCTGTATATTACCAACATACAGTGGCCCATATAGTGGTAGAACCCCGGTGTACACAGATTCAGCAGATTGTATATTACCACCTATACATGCCCATATAGTGTGGTACACGGATCCTGCAGACTTATAAGTGGATTAACAGAGTGCAGCTACATCCAGTTACTCACAGGTGAGGTTTTCTCTGATAAGTCATTCACTTTCCCTCTGCATCTGCTCTATCTAGACCCCATGAGGCCTTCTCTTGGCCACCTCTTCATCCTTTTGCTGAATTTGCACTCAATATCTTGAATCCTTCACTGTAATTCCACTCTTACCAAACCCATGGGTGTGAGAAAGGGTACAGCCATACTATGAGAGGGGCACAGTCCCCTCCTAAAAAGTTGAATAAAACATAAAAAACTAATATAAAAATTATACATTGTAATGTACCGACCCCCATAGTAAAGTTAACCCGTCATTTATCCCGATGGGCGAATACTGTATAAACGAAGCCCAAAAACAATGGCGAACCTGCATTTCCCCTCCTTTCCATGGCCCAATGCTAAAAAAAAAACTAACGGTACAAAAACCTGTGCGCCCAAATGCACAAATACCCCCTTAATGAGATCCCTGAGGGGTGTTGAACCAAAAGGGTCAACTTTCTTGAAGTTCACCTGTTCTAGTACTTTGGGGCTTTGCAAATGTGTCATGGCTCCCACCAAAATCTGCGTTGCCCAAAAGCCAAATAGCGCTCCCTCCCTTGTATGCCCGCCCGATGCGCAAAACAGCAGTTACAAAACCCACATGTAGGTATTACCGAACTTGGAAAGAATTTTGCGTAACAGACCATTTTTGGGGCTTTTTTGCCAAGATTTCCCCTTGTAAAAATTAAACATTTTCACTAAAATGGCAGATTATTGTAAAAATATATTTTTTTAATTTAAAAAAAAAATTCTCATTCAGAGCCTAACGCTAAAAAAATCTTGTGAAACCGCCTGTGGGGTCTTTATACTCACTGCACCCCTGGATATATTCCTTAAGGGGTGGTTTTCCAATATGGGGTTTTTTTTGGGGGGGTATTTTTTGAGTTTTTGGAACCTTAGGGGGTCCGCAAACTGAAATGGCGCCAAATAAAATCTAAAAAAAATAAAAGGACCCCAACCCGGGGTTTTTCCCCCAAATTCTGGGGGTTGGGGTTGACCCAAAAATGCACTAGGGCCCATATGGGATTCTTGAAACGGCAGAATCTGGGGAATCAATATTAAGTTGTTTTTCCCTGCCACATTTACCGTTTTCTTGTCAATAATGCATAAAAATTGAAAAACCTGCAAAAAAAGTTAAATTTTTTGAAATTTTACTTCCATTTTATCTTTTAAATTTCCCCGTGAAACCCTAATGGTTTTTAAAAACTTCATAAATGGGGGGTTTTGAATACTTTTAAAGGGGTGTTGTTTTTAGTTTTGAGGTTTTTTTGGGGGGGTAAAAAATTTTTTTCAATCAAAGTAAATTTAAATGGACTGGCCCCTAAAAAATGTATATTAAAAAAATTTTTTTGAAAATTTGAAAATTACTACTAAATTTTAACCCCCCCAAATGTCGTCAAAAAAAAAAAAGGATTTAAAAAAATTATGCCAAAACTACAGCAACTTTGGGTGATCAAGTTATAATTATTTTGATTTGGAAAACCATCTGCTTACAGCAAAATTTTTAAAAGTTTGAAATTAAAAAAATTTTTTCACATTTTTCACGTTTTTTGATTTTTTAAAATAAAAAAAATTTTTTTTTGGGCCCCAAATTTCTTCCCATTTAAGGCAAATGGTCCGGAAAACAATCTCTAATCCAGATAGTTAAAAGTGTCAAAAATTTTATTCCACATAAAGGGGACAATGCGTTTTAAAAAAAAATTGGGCTTGTCAGAGAGGCCAAAACGGGCTCCCGGCATTTAAGGTTTTTAAACAAAGAGGAAGCACCTATTAAAATTTTAAAAAATAATGATAATAAAAATAATATAAAAAAATAAAAAAAAATAATAATAATCTTTATTTATATAGCCCAAACCTTTTCCGCAGACTTTACAAATTCAAGGGTAAAGTACGACATTAAACCTTTAAAAGTACTTACAGATGAGCCCACAAGTGTGGGGGCCCGGGGCCCCGAAAGCTTTACAATGTAGGGGTGAAAAAAACGGTGGAAATGCCAATTTACAAGGGTCCGGCCATTTTTTCATAAATGGGGAGTGGTTTACATGAAAAAGGGTGAACCTGCCACCCAGACAGTACATCATATCAAAAAGGCCCTTGGTCCCAGTGTAGGGAGTGACAGATGTGGTGATAGCATTGGGGTTTTGGGTGGGGCCAGACGAAAGATGTGTTCGGGGCCCCTCTTAAAACATGGGGGTTTGTAATGTCCTATCGCCCCGGGGTACATTTCCCAGAATGATAAAAGTAATTTCAAAAAGTAAATTTACAAAGACTTTTTTTTTTTCTGTTATCAATTGTTAATTAACATAATTAAAGATTTTTCCAGCTTCATAATTTGCATTATACGTTGAAATACAATTGCAAATAGCGGATTCCACTTACAGTACGTTTTAGTCCTATTAAGGATCTTTGTTAATGGAATATTCTTACCAAAGATATAATTCTTATTCAATTATTTATGAGACCGCCTTCTCCGTGTTTTATGATATGATGCTGAGCACGCGCACTCAGCTTCGACCATGGTCAGGGTGGGGCCTGTTCAAAATGGAACCTTCTTATTAAACCGGTATTCTTGGGGCCCCCATTCCAGTTAGTTTTCGAGTGTTTTCCCAATTTCTTAAAGCCTAGGCCAAACTTTAGTAGAGACTAATTATTTTTTAAAAAAAACCTCAAAAAAAGTTTTTGCCATAGGTTCCATGTTTAACGCCCCTGACCAATTAAATGCATTTTCCATTCAACCTGAGACCTTTTAAATAACGAGCACAGACCCCTGAGGGGAAATTTTAAATGGGGCCTACTTTACATTGATTCAAAGTTTTTAATCTTCAATGTTGTACCATGAAAAATGTAATTTTAAATTTTTCAAGAAGTTACAACTTTTTAATACTGTTTAGAAGTTGAAAAATAATTATTTTTCCATTGCATTTGAAAAACTAAACTCAGTTACAAATTGATGGCAGCAGCACTTTTCAGAAAAGTTAGGACAAAACCATGTCCACCATAGCGTAGCATCCCCTCTTCTTTTTTCAACAGTATGTAAACATCTGAAAAGTGAGGAGACCAATTCTTGAGTTTTGGGAAAATAATGTTCT
>JAODAL010028762.1:0-52795 GCA_025379985.1 Phyllomedusa bahiana | reverse complement strand
AAAAGGACCCCCCCCCCCCAACGGTAAACCAATACATCCCTTTTGGTTTTTTTCCCCAAAATCCCAAAACAGAGGGAAGTCCACCAAAAATTTGCGGGGGTGGGTAAATTCAAAACGGCCCCCTCATTTGTGTAACCCCACAGGCAGTTTTTTTGGGAGTATGGCAGGGATACCTTTGGTGTCACCATGGATAAAAATAATCCTATCCGGCGGGTGATTGGTTGGGGTTTTCACGTTGGGTTTGGCAGGGGTTACCAAGCTCCCGATAGGGGGCCTGACTGAGTGCCCATTAACAAAACAGGCACTCTAAAGGGTCCCCCCCAGCAAACCCGTGTGGAATAAGAGGGTGTGCAAACCAAGGTAGTCTCCCCGGGGGCCCACATTCCTTTGGGGTTTTCCCCCCATACTTGGGCAACGTGCCACCCTGTCCCACCTTGGCACGCCAGCAACTATGGGTCCCGGGCCCTTAGAAAAGGGTCCCTTTTTGGGATGGGTCCCTTCACCCTTTGTTTAAACCCGCGACCCCCACTTTTGGGAAGGGGGGACAGTCTTACCGTGGGTACAGGTCTGCGGATTCCATAGGGATGTAGCCCCTGTAGGAACTCCTAAAGGTAGTGCTGTGCGCCCCACAACCGGACCAATTTTCCTGTTTTTGGGGGGTCAGTGTACCCCATGCACCGGGGGCCCTGAGGGGAAGGGCCTGAACAAAATGGTCACAGCCCCCGCTCGACCACCGGGCAGGTGTGAAAGTCTCTGGCGCAGCCATGTTGGTGGGTAGAAAGGTATACACTGGGACCCTTGCGGGTTTTGCAGGATAAAACCCCCCGGCTTGGGACCCCTGGCCTTTTACAGCCAGACTGCCCCCGGGGTCAGTATTCCCCTGCACTTGGTGTAGTCTTGGGATTTGGACCGCAGGTCGAAGTGGCCTTTTCTGCGGTTCCCCCGTTAGCAAGGGAGCCAGGACATCCGCCCCTGGTCCACGGCAGGTGCTTCTCCCGTTCCACTCAAAGGTCCCAGGTAAGCTTCATGTCATCGTCCTTGGTCATCTTTCACAGGAACTTTGCACCCTGGGGGTTTGTGCCCACCCGTTGGCCCCTCTGGCCCCCCAGTCAAGGGCCCGTAGCTGTTGTGCAGAGTTTGATTTACCTGCTGTGCTCTTTCACCGTGGCTTGGTGGGTTCCCAAAGCACTGACTATGTTGTGGTGCTTTCACCAGGACATACGTTTTCTTTGTTTTTTTCTTTCAGGGGAGTACTCCCTAATCTGCCCCTTGCATCCTCCCCCATATGTACTTTTAAAGTCTGGGGTCTTGGCACCCCATTTTTCAGGCAGACAGGACAGAACTTCGGGTTTTAAAAAACATCCTCTGTATTTATTTTAAAGGCAAATAGATAGAAAAAAGTGCAAGGCATGCCCAAAAATAGAAAAACAAAAACCTGCTCTCGAGTTAACAAAGAACAAAAATTTTACTATACCCTTTTAAGTATCTCAGCCCAGGGTTACCGACCTGCTGGTTTTTCCCCCTTCCCGACTCAAAGGTAGTCTGGGTTGTAACCATCTAGTCGTTCCCGTGACTTTAAAGACCAGGGGAAAACCCGGGTGGGCATGGGGAGTAAGCATCCCCCCCTGCTAATGCTTATCCCCAAAATTAAAGGCGATGGGGGGGAAAGGCTGGAACCTATAACAATAAAGTATGCAGGGCCGTCTTTTTCAGCACTATGGGCCCGGGCAGGGTGCACTGCCCCCCCCCCCCCCCCCGAAAAAAAAACACAAAAAACACAAAATACACAAAAAACAAATATATAATTTCTGCTAACAAACTTTTTTCCTACAACACCGCCATCTCCCGCTCAGGCACCATTTCATACAAAGGCTACAGCCCTGGGCGAAAAGAAGCAAAAGTAACCCCCGCACCAGGGACCCAGGAGCGTCCCTTTTGATCATCTTCCTTTTAAAAGTTTTTTTCCTCTTCTTCTGTCCAGACCACCATGACACCTTCTTCCGGCCGCAACTCGTACCCTGCAGAATGTAACCCACAAACTCTTAGAATCCTTTTCCCACATGTGTTATGGACACCCCATTAAATAAATAGGTAGTAATGTTACCCCACCATTGAGTAGGTAGGTATGTAGACCCTAGTAGATAGGTTATACAGCTCTTTGTAGGTACATATGCTGCCCCTGTAGGTAGGTTTACAGCCCTGTAAGATGTATGGCCCCTTTTATATAGCCCCTGTATAACTTATGGTCCCAGAAGAATATAGCCCCCTGTATATACTCCCTATAGTATATGCCCCTTTACATAGCCCCCTTAAATAAGTTCCCTTTATACAGCCCCTTTTTGTATGCCCCCTTTATATAGCCCCCTGTAGTATATACCTGTAGCCAGTGGCCCCCATAGCCAACTGTAGCCAGTGTCTCCTGTAGCCCCCTGTAGCCAGTGTCCCCTGAAGCCAGCGTCCCCTGAAGCCATGTCCCCCCGGGAGCCAGTGGCCCCCCGGGAGCCAGTGGCCCCCCTGTAGCCCCCTGTAGCCAGTGATATGCCCCCCTGTAGCCCCCTGTAGCCAGTGTCCCCTGTAGCCCCCTGTAGCCAGTGTCCCCTGTAGCCATGTCCCCCTTGTAGCCATGTCCCCCCTGTAGCCAGTGGCCCCCCTGTAGCCAGTGGCCCCTGTAGCCCCCTGTAGCCAGTGTCCCCTGTAGCCCCCTGTAGCCAGTGGCCCCCGTAGCCAACTGTAGCCAGTGTCTCCTGTAGCCCCCTGTAGCCAGTGTCCCCTGAAGCCAGAGTCCCCTGTAGCCAGTGGCCCCCCTGTAGCCAGTGGCCCCCCCTGTAGCCAGTGGCCCCTGTAGCCATGTCCCCCCTGTAGCCAGTGTCCCCCCTGTAGCCAGTGTCCCCCCTGTAGCCAGTGGCCCCTGTAGCCAGTGGCCCCTGTAGCCCCCTGTAGCCAGTGGCCCCTGTAGCCCCCTGTAGCCAGTCCCCCCTGTAGCCAGTGTCCCCCCTGTAGCCAGTGTCCCCTGTAGCCAGTGTCCCCTATAGCCCCCTGTAGCCAGTGTCCCCTATAGCCCCCTGTAGCCAGTGTCCCCTGTAGCCCCCTGTAGCCAGTGGCCCCTGTAGCCAGTGGCTCCTGGAGCCCCCTGTAGCCAGTGTCCCCTGTAGCCCCCTGTAGCCAGTGTCCCTTGTAGCCCCCTGTAGCCAGTGTCCCCTATAGCCCCCTGTACCCAGTGTCCCCTATAGCCCCCTGTAACCAGTGTCCCCTGTTGCCCGTTGCCCCTGTATCCAGTGCCACCTGTAGATGAAAAAAAACTATTTAAAAACTGTTACTTACCACTCCGCGCTCCCTGCTGTGGTCCGCGCTCCGGGAGCTTGGTTCCGGCGTGAGCGGAGTGACATCATCACGACCGCATAAGCCGGTACGTTGCTCCTGGTATTTCCTCGGCCGGAAGCCTGCGGGGCTGTCGGCCGAGGATATACAGCGGCGCAGGAGGGGATGACATCTCCTGCGCTGCTTAAAGATGCGGCGGGTCCGGCGGCCTCCTGCAGAGTGTCGTGCTGCCCGGACCCGCCGCAGGGGCTGTCGCTCCACTGGGCAAGGTAGGCGGCTGCCCGGGAGGGGCCCCCCAAGGCTGTGGGGCCCCCGGGCAAGCGCCTACCTGGCCCAATGGGAAAGACGGCCCTGAACGTATGTCGACAGCCTGTACTGTCGACACCTGATTAATTTTGGCCTTTCATTCCCCCAAGGCTCCTTACTTTTGGGGCATGTGTCTAGACTCCTAATAGTGCATGCCAGGACCCTGGCTGGGATATATACTCCGTTATATACTTTTCCTGCAGTAGTCACCTTACAATATATATACATTTGTATTTAAAAAAAAAATAGGAAAAGCAGGCAGCACCTCCCGGCAAAAAAATAAGAGGGTGCAAGCAAGTATAAATTCCTTCACGGATAAGCAAACAAAAAAGGAAAAAACTGCTTGCACTCACAAATTTTAAAAGATGAAAAAAATCAGTGCTTTATTTCATGTCCACATGTATTTATTCATATGGTACATGTGGTAGAGGGTTGTTTAATACCTTATCTTCTGAATATGGCACTCTTTTCTGGAGTTTATTTAAAAAAAAAAAAAAGAAAAAGAGAGAAATTAATGAAATATTTCTGTGCATATATATAAAATCTACTGGAAATGAGTCCTGAAGTTACTAAAAGATGTGGTGTTTCTGATGTCATTATATTTCATACCCCCTTTTGGATCATGGTGGTTCCTGGGATCAGGACACTCTGTATGGCAAAAGTTTGCTGAGCAGGAAAATGGGATGGAGCGTCATAGAAATCATCCATAAGCGTCTTCTGGTTTTGTGACTCTGGGGGCTCTGCAACAGGGGCTAGAAATTAGTAAAGTGGCAATGATTCTGTCAGGGACATACACTATGTTATCCAACTAATAGTACAATAAGTTGCTCAACTCAGGTACAATATGGAGCCCATGCTGGAATTAGAAGTGATGGGAGGAATTTTAGCTCTCACATAGCACACACATTTACTGATGGAACAGGAAAATTTCTAGTGACAACTTCTAAATAATTAGCCAAGAGTGCTAGAAACACCATGGGATCTAAAGTGGCTATGAATGCTGGAGATGTTCCAGACAGTGATGGTGTGGGGGTGGTGATGCCATACAGGATTTGACTTGACCGACATAAGAAGCAGTGTGCATTAGCTAAGCAGTTTCAACACATATCAATGCTACTGCTTTTGTTAATGAATTCTCTGGACCTTGGAATGATGGCTTCACAAAAAAGTTACTACTATAACCTTGCAGTTTGCTCTACCAGGTTGGTCCTATTAGCCTTGGTGCAGCTAGAGACAAAAAAACAAAGCAAAAAAAAACCTGTTCACATTCATTCTTTATATTGTTTTTCAAAATTTGCAATACCGGGTTTGTTGGCCCATTTCCTTTAGCAAGTAAATTAGAAATAAAATAGAACTAAAAAAGGGAAATAGAAAAAAAATTAAAAAACCCCAATAAATTCTAATAATAATAAATAAAAAAAGGTGGTAATTATCAGCCCTATGGCAATACCTGAGTGGCACCACTGTAGCTCATTTGGTTTGCAGCTAGTGGTTTATGGTATCTACTGGTGTTGATGGGGGAATTTTGTTATCAGTAACCATCATATTACATTGGTTTTTCTAATTGCATTACCTAGGATGTACCACAGTAGCTAATTTGATTTGCAGCTAGTGGTTTATGGTATCTTCAAGCTGTTCAAGAAGAATTTGTTTATCCACTATCATCATGTTACTCTGTTTTTTCTGAATGGATTACTCAGGTGGCACAACTGTAGCTCATTTGATTTGCGGCTAGTGATTGGTGGTCTGCTGGCTGCTCAGGAAGAATTTTATCAACAACCATCTTTGTACACAGTTTTTTTTCTAATTATAATACCCTGGATGTCACGTCCATGCCATCGGACCCTGGTCGCCGGCCACGGCGCGGCGTTTTATAACTGTGCTTGCCTCCTTTGTGGTGAACACTTCCTGTAGTCCTGAGTTTTGATTGTTTTTGGGGGTCGAACGCCTTGGCCAGAAATCCTCTAGCACTTATAGGGTTTAATCCGCTCTTGGATTGGACAGGTTCTGCCGCCTATCCAGCTCCTCTGCTTCCGCCCTTTCCTATATATAGCCACTGCTTCCTCTTCTCAGTGCCTGCTTTATGTTTTTGTCTTTATAGTTTGCCTGTCTATTGTTGTTTCTTGTGCTATTGATCTCTGCTTTGTTTTGGGTTTTTCCCCCTTTGCCTCACGACTTTGTACCGCGCTCCCCGCCCTGTTGCTGACTCGGACCGTTCCGACTACGTCTTTTGTGTTCTTTGTTTGTTTGTCTCTGTTGTTGCAACTGCTCAGTGTACCCTTGAGTCTTCTGGTTGGGCCCGGCCTGTTAGGAGTCGAGTTTTCCCCCAAAAAGGGAGGGACAGAGGCTGGGGTCAGTGTCAGGGCCCCACTTGTCCGTGCCTTGTGTGCGTCCCTGACCATCCCTAACACTGGATATGCCAATGTAGCTAATTTTGGTTAGCGGCGAGTGGCTTGTGGGATTTGTGGTAGGTTCAAAAAGAAATTTAGTGGTCAATAAACTGGATTCAGATCAAATTTATCAATATGTGGTAAGAGTATAAAGTATGTGGTATCATTACATTTTCTATCACTGTGGCTAGCTTTGGTGTGCGGCTAGTGATTTATGTTACGGTATATGGATAACACAATATGGGTAATATGGAAATATATTATGTTTTAATGGTTAATGATACGTCTAGGAAAGTTTGGGGATATTAGTTTAACTCGCATGTGACTACAAAACATTTCCCAGCTAGTCCCCGGAGTCGATTGCTAAGGTCTTATCAATCGACTTGAGGCCTTAACAACTGGCTGAACCAACGACTGGAGTCCGCGGAGTCGATTTCTTACGCTTATGAACGGACTTGTCTGGCGGCCTTAACAACCGGCTTAACGACTTTAGCGACTTCACAACGCAGTAAATTTTTGTGTCCCCAGTGAAGGTAATAGGGTCCCCAGTAAGTTATACTTACCCTAGTAGGTGGTTATATACTTTATATGTCTCCGGTAGGTGTGTAGTTTACATGTCCCCAGCAGGTATAGGGGCAGGTTACGGGTCCCCCAGCAGGGATATGGGTAGGTTACGGGTCCCCCAGCAGGTATATGGGCAGGTTACGGGTCCCCCAGCAGGTATATGGGCAGGTTACGGGTCCCCCAGCAGGTATATGGGCAGGTTACGGGTCCCCCAGCAGGTATATGGGCAGGTTACGGATCCCCCAGCAGGTATATGGGCAGGTTACGGGTCCCCCAGCAGGTTTATTGGCAGGTTACGGATCCCCCAGCAGGTATATATGTCCCCCAGCAGGTATATAGATAGCTTATAGGTCCCCAGCAGGTATTATAGATAGCTTATAGGCCCCACGGCACATGTATATATAGATTATAGCTCCTCCCTGCACGTATATAAGTAGATAATAGCCCCCTGCACATATATGTGCAGGGGGGCTATTATCTACTTTTATATGTGCAGGGGGCTATTATCTACTTTTATAACAGCAGATAATAGCCCCTGCACATATAAAAGTAGATTAATAGCCCTCTGCACATATAAAGTAGATAATAAGCCCCCCTGCACATATAGAAGTACATAATAGCCCCCCTGCACATTTTATAACTAGATTATAGGCCCCCAGCATGAATAGAGAGACAATTAAAAGTAATAAACTGACAGCACTCACCTGACCTCGCTCCCTGTCGCTGCCGCTGCTCCCGGTCTTTTTCCTCACATGGTGACGTCACCAGGCCGCGCTACACTCTGATGACGCTGACTCCGGCGCGCACAGCACAGGCGCGCACAGAGCCGCATCCTGCCTGTGGCGGCCGATACTCTGCGGAGCTCTCTGCTCCGCCAAAGCATCTAACTTTATGTGCGTCCGGCGGACGCACAGACAGTTAGTCCCGCCACCGCTGTCGTCGCCAAGGTCCTAAGCCGATAGCTTAGCAACTGGTAACGGCTTAGGACCCTAACGATCGGCGGCGGCGGATAGCGGCGGCGCCGGGGACTATTCCCAGCAAGGCTGGGCAACTTTTAGTTAATTATGGTTTTTCCCCTTTTATGTACAAATAATTGATGCCGTTGTTTAGAAAATGTCATTACCAGCATATAGTTAATCCAGTATTGCTAAAGACATTTTCATTATTAAGCATACCAGCTGGTTTGATGGGGGTTGAGTCCATTTAAGTTGTCAAATCTTCTTAGCGGTTGGAGAGTCAGGTGGAAGTTGCAGGCAAGTTATAGTGGGCCAATATTAACTAACAGAAGCTGTTAAAGTTAAGGGTGGACAGGCTCAAAGATAGGGTAATGGTCTTTCAGCGACAGCTTGGCTGTGGAGTGAGGATCTTTGGTAGGGGCATTGGTGCCCTGGAAGTGGACTGGCTTTGCTAGAATGTCAGGCCAGAATATGCTGCCCCTAGATTGCTGTCTCACCAGTCACTGTATGGCAGGCAGCTGGTGAATTTCACAGTATCTGTGAACCCAAATACATACTTGCAACTAACGCCTTATTGTTATTATGTTAATCATGGGGTTTAAAGAAAACTGTGGCTGTGAGGAAAATGGACACAAAAATGACAAGCCACCCCCGCAGCTCTCATAACTCAAACTCACTCAGATTGCATCAGTCACCAGGAAGCATCAATTAACACATCAATTAGCCCCAACTCAAATGCATTCCAAATGTCCTTCTATAGGAAGCCAGCTCAGCAGGGAGGTCAACTCATCAAGGAATTCTCATTTAAATTCTTTAGAACCTGATCCCAGACACAGGCATGAAAGAACATAATCAGGTTGAGCGGCACTGATATTTCATAAGGATTTATGGAGAACAGTTCATAACAGGTCCTCTCCGGTTTCATATTTTAAATATGAAACTTCCCACACGTGTAGCTGTCACTCCCGCATTTGTAGGAAGGGAGTAACGCACATGTTGGGCCCGGAATGGCACAGGACAGCCATGTCTGGTACCAGGTCATAGCTTAGGCTCATCCGGTTCTGATGGTATCACTGGCTCAGTGCTGTGCCAATGCCCTGCCCCACTATGGTCCATTTTGTGTTCCAGCCAGAGAACTGCATGACTCAAGAGGGAGGGGTGTGCAGGTTGTCCCAGGGGCGTGTGTGGGTGTAACAGGGGGTGCGACGTGGGCTGTCCCAGTACTGTTATAAGCCGAGCCAGGTATGCCTATTGTCTTTCTCTATTGGAAGGGATTACACTGAGTGTACAGGAGTGTACAGAACCCGTAGGCCACATTTCACCTAAGGTAATTAGATACTTCTTGCTGCCTCTTTGTTTGTAACCATATCCTTATTTGCACCTCTGACCAATATCTGTATAGTATTGTCCCTATGTATATATTGTTTGTCTAGTGCACCCTCCAAGGCGATTTAAATCTATAAACTTTAATCTGGGCTGGTTTGTTGTCTTGATCATCGATCTCACCTGCCTTATTCTCAGTCCTTAAAATATAGCTACTCCCAAGGCTGGTTCCTCAACTTGTGGTAAGTTGGTAATGGACCAGACTTATAACCAACGAGGAACTGGTGGCAGTTTACTGGGCTGACATAGCTCTGTTTATCCTGTGTGGGTAAACAGATCTCTCCCAGCCGTTCAGGGTTGTGGGCGAGTGAGGTATCCTCTTGTACTCCCTGGGTCTTCCTTTGCTCGTGTAGACAGGAGTTAACTGTGAAACCGTATCCGGCTGACCATATGCACCCCTAGGGGGAGCGCAACGTCACGATACACCCCAAGTCAGGCCGTCGACCCTCGAGTGTTCCCGGCAGGTTTTCCTGACAGTGGCCATTTAACACCAGAAATGACGTGTTGTGTATTTATTCAAAAGTGTATATATATAGTAGTTTGGGTCATTTGTAGTGAGGGAGGGTCAATCCCGTATCTAGAAGTTGTGTGTCTCTTGGGATTCTGCTGCGGTGTATATTGTTTTAATAGAAAAAATAGCTCAAGTTACTGCACTACTTTTTCAGTCATTCCTGATGGAACAACACATATCTGAACCATACCTATGTCTGTCATACTAAATACAACCTGCCCTGTCTGTTCTGATGCTGGGAGAGAATACTTACTGACTACTACTAATGTTGGAAACAGTTCTCTCCTGGAACACATGGGTTACAGCCGTAGCAGCCAGCTATAGTAGCTTCTTTGTAGCCCATAGGTTGAGGTGGCCCACTCAACATCAACAGAAACTTGGTACTTTTTTGTGTTAAATAGGTAGGTGTAGGACCTACTATTGCAGAAAGTTTTACTACAACTGACAATCCGTTTAGTCTCTGGGAAGCTACACAATACAGTGTAATGTAACAAATGTCATTTTTCTGTTACCAAAGTCTGTAGCAATCCATAAATAGATTAAAGAACCTGTGTAAAACATGTGATACAATATCCCACAAGTTGTGACATTTAAACCGCCATAACCTAAACACATTATAGAAATGTGACCACAGGTAATGGCCTTATGTTTTTCGATTGGCCTTAATCTTTTATTAAACATTCATCTGAAACAAATATGTCAGTGCAGTGCGTTACCCAGCATCAGCGTATGTCCATAGTCCAATAAATAATCATGAGAAAGTCCATGTCATTCTATTCATAGTAAAGGTCACAAGATCAATTCTATGGTTCAAACAATTGTGTTCACTCTGTGATTTACTAGCAAAAGTAAATTGTGTGCTCCTTGGGGCAGACACAACACAACATTGAATATAATTTACTGTTTAACTCTTAAAGACCTAAGGTTATTGCAGAGTTAAGGATAGCAGAATTGTTTTGGTTTTTGCATTGCTTCGATAAGGGAGCATAACTTTTTATGTTGTCAAAACTTTAGGATGGTTTGTTTTTTGAGGAATACATTCTATTTTTCAATGGTACCACTGTGGGTAACTTCTAACTGATTGACTAGCTTTTGTTAACTCTTTTTGGGCACGAGTGAAACAAAAACCACCAGTTACAGCATTTTTTGCATTTTTTATTTTGTTCTGTTTGTAGTGCAACATACCGTAATAGGACATGATTTCAACAATACCAAACATGTAAACATTTTTTTTATATTTTACTACGTGTGCACAATAAGACCATTTTCATGTGGAAAAAATGTATGCTGCTGCAGTCCAAGAGCCTTAACGTTTTCTCTCTTTTGTCAATATAGGGCTTGTTGTTTGCAGGAGGAGACCTGACTTCTGATAAAACCATTTTGGGCTACTTATTGATTAACTTTATTCTTATTCAGGGTGGGGAAAAATGGAAATACAACCCAATTCTGCTGTTTCTTTTTTGCATTTTTTTCTGGTCATTCACTGTCCAGTTTCCACGTCAACTTTAACACTTGGGTAATTACGACTGTGGTTATATCATATATGTGCGTTTTTTAAAATACATTTGCAGAATAATTGCCATAATTGTGGTGGCAAGCCAAACTTTATCCCCTAAAGCAAACCCAGGCCCTGCAGCGCATCTCTTATTGGTGTTCTTTTTTTTATATGCACTGGGATTTCCTCAGGATCAACTGAACCTGGGCCCAGACTTTGCACAGTTTTTCTGATTCAAACTCTACCTTGGGGTTATCAGAGGCGAAAGAACCAAAGGTGCGGATAAAAGCCATAGTTACAGAAAAACGGCGAAGTATTGATAGACACATGATAACAGTTATTGATGGTGAACTCTGCCAAGGAAAGGTAAGTAATCCAGTCCGACTGATTATCAGCACAATAACAGCTAAGGTACTGTTCCAGAGTCTGATGGAACCGTTCAGTCTGACCATTAGACTCAGGATGGAAAGTCGAGGAAATTGATAACTGAATTCTGAGTTTAGTACAAAAGTTCTCCAAACTTAGCTACAAACTGTACTCCCCTCTCAGAAACAATATTTTTAGCAATCCCATGAAGATGAACTACATGATCAATAAAGAGTTGTGACAAAATTTTAGCACTTGGAAGCTGAGATAGGTGCACAAAATGACACATCTTACTGGAACGGTCAACAATTACCCAAATTACAGACTTTTCCTCAGTGAGGAGTAAATCAATGATAAAGTCCATGGACAAATGTGACCAGGGTCTTTGAGGAATGGGTAAAGGAAGAAGTTCCACCATAGGACTAACACGAGGGACCTTACTTCGAGCACACGTCTCACAGGCAGACACGTAGGTGGAGATATCACGGAGCACGGACGGCAACCAGTAACAACAGGCAACTAGACTTTTACTTCCTGAAATACCTGGGTGCCCGCAAAGAACCGAATTGTGCAGCTCATCACACAATTGAAATCTAAATTGTACTGGTACAAACAACTTCCCACTAGGAGTCGACGGAGGAGCTAAATCTAGACATTGTCTTATATCACTGGCCAGGTCTGGGGAGACCGCTGATACAACCACCCCTTTAGCTAAAATGGTTTCAGAGGGTAACTTGGAAGACTGAGTGGCACAGAAGCTTCGAGACAGATTATGGCAAGAATGTAGATCCCATCGGGGCCCCAGTTACCTGTAATAATAGGAATTGTCGTACTTGAAATAATTGTGCCTCAATAAAAACTCAATGCACATAATCAAAAACATTTCTGTTTCTTCTGGGAAACATCGATGCCGTACAAATTAACCATGTAGTACTTGAATAATGATCTCATGTGCTATACAAGAATACAAATTAACTACATCACATGTTACCCCGGTATAGGACTGTTTCCATTTAAACTGATCAAAAACATTCAATACAGAGTTGGTGTCCTGTAAGAAACCTGATAAACTTTCTACCCAAGATTGAAGATAGATATCGATCCATTTACTTAAATTAGCTGTTATTGAGCCTATACAGGAGACAATGGGTCATAGTATGGGAGGAAATCTATTCTTGTTTCCCACAAGACAGAGAAATATTTTTCATTATGTGGATTGAGTTTTTATTGAAGCACAATTTTTTCAAGTTAGACAATTCCTATTATATTCAGGTAACTGGGGCCCCGATGGGATTCTCACCATCACTGGCAAATATCTACATGGCGGCATGAGAAGAAATGACCATATGTAATGTTAATAACCTATTTCAGGATCAAATAATGTGGTCTGGTAGTTATATGGACGCTTTGTTGTTAATTTGGAATAATGAAATAACACCATTGTTTTTTTTCATCCTTTATGCAGTATATAAATAACAATAATTTAAATTTAAAATTTACCGGTTTTTGATAAAGATCAGGTACCCTTTTTAGATCTTATGCTAAAAGGGGATATAAAAAAATCAATTCATAGATATTAGTCTTTACAGAAAACCTCTATCAGGCAACACACTGCTACGAGCAGATCCCCAAAATACTATTAAATCGATACCCATAGGAGAATACGTCCAAGCTAAAAGAGCGAATCCCACTAAAGAGGGATATGAAAAAGCAATAAAAGAAATTAGTAAATGGTTTACAGAACGAGGTTACCCCAATTGGATGTTGGAAAGAGCTAAAAACACAGCAAACAAATCAGAATATTCTAAGTGGTTAAATCCTTCCAAAAAACAAACAAAAGATGAGGACAAAATAAAAAAGCTAGTAGTAGAGAACCACGGCACAACAATTCTGGTATTATGCAAATAATAGAATGTTTTATTTTTTACAAAAATAGATATTCAGATACTGTGTACAAGGAACATTCTGTATAAAGGTTACAGTGTTACAATAGATGCCATAAGATTAGACGTTGCGGCTGGAGCCTTTGTCACAAAAGACATCTTAGTAAATATGAGGAATTGACCTACTTTATTCTAGGTTTTAAAATAGTACATCTCCTATGTCGTCTATACTTCAAGGGTTAAAAAAAAGTTGGGCCACCTCCCAGGGTAGGGAGCAGACAGAATAGTTAGGTTTTGCTTTTAAATCACTATCTGCATTAGTATGTTATGCTGTGAACAAGGGCCAACTATGGCCTGAAACGTGCAAGTGTACTATATTAGCAGATTGTTACCTGCACGACTTATCTTTAATTTTATATGGATTTAAAATAAAGAAGCATATGTTTTTATTGGATGGTGCTGATTGGGGATTTGCCTCCATTTCGAGGCTCCATTTCGAGGCTATGTTACTGACAGAGATAGCGGAGCACTGTACTCGGTCCCATGGACTTTGAATGAGGCAGCAGTGAGCAGGGAGTGGGAGGCCTCTCCCGTTTCTTTAAAAAGAATCCTTTCATGGTCACTCTGAACAGAGTCACAGTTTGCTACTTAGTATAACTTGGCTGGTACTGGTTAATATTGTTTTACTGATTCCCAGATTTCCCTGTATCTGTGGTACATCTTCTTTGCTATACATTGTGTTATGGAGAATATTCTTTTTGCGTTTTACTGACTTGTGTTTGAGATGTACTGGAATGTGTCTATTTGTATTTATACCATACATTCCTTGTTATATATATCTTGAAATTCCTCAATTTAAATGATTGTTAAAAATAAAATTAAAGACTGACATCAATGAATAATTTCATTGATGTACCCTAAAGCTCCTGGGCCCCAATGGAAAATCTACAACAAGGTTTCTGCCTGCCCCATGTCATGTATAACACCAGTGTCTTTTTATGTGGCACAGGGGCCGTTGGGTATGACTACTATCTCTGCATCCCCTATAGCAGAGGTCTGCAACGTCGGCTCTCCAGCTGTTGGGAAACTACAACTCCCATCATGCATTTATATAATGTATATTAGTGGGCATGATGGGAGATATAGTTTCCCAGCAGCGGGAGAGCCGACGTTGCAGGCCCTATAGCTACACCTATATAGACTTCCATGGTGCCATCAGGACAGTACTGGTAGTAAGGGGCCTGGATCAAATTTGAATAAAAAGTGGTCCACTACTGAACCCACCTGCCTCTAACAGGTGCATTCATCCACCAAGTTGGGGTCATAAATAATGTTGGTAATTTAAACATGTTAATTTTTTTGTAATTAAACAGTGGTATTCACAATATCATGAGGAGTATTTGATGTATTAGTACATACACCTAAGTAAGAAAAATGTAAAAATATCTGCTCAGTTACAAAAATGATCCAGTATTTATACAATATATTCAATATTATAATGATGATAATCAAACATCAGTCCAATAACTTCATCCATGCAACAATACTTTACTGTAAAAATCATGGCGATTTAATTTTGTTGCTGCTTACTATGTAAAATAGATTTTGAAGGAAAAATTTTAAAGCATTGGTCAGAAACACTTAGATCACGACCATTAATGTGAATTGCATGAGGTCAGAAAATGAAAAATACCCAAAGTATCATATGAAATATGCAAGGAGTTAACAGGTGCAAGGTCAGAAGCTAGGGAAATACTACAAGTACCAGGCATAGTGTCCAAGAAGGTAACAAAAGCAAACAAAGGCAAGATCAGCACAGAAACATGATCAATAGCAACAACAGAAACATAATAAATAGCAACAGCAGTATCACACAAGCAGGAAGGAAATACTTTGATCACATTAGTGATCAACAGGAGAGGTCTGCTTTGAGCAGGCCGTCACCTGAACCTCGTCTTTTAGTACTAGTACTTGTCCCAACAACCTGGCGCCAACGTAAATCCCAAACATTGGAGCTGCATCAGAAGAGAAAGAAATGAAACAGAAGCATATGGTGCCTAGCAACTGAACACGTTCATTGGTTGGTATTGTGACCACAAGCTGAGATGTGGAACTGAAACCGAGAAGATGATTCACAGCAAATCTAGGAGAAAGTTATTTATGGAAACTAGCCACCAAGAATCAGCTATTATCCCGTGATTTTTTTGTGCAGACTGGGACAGAGTAGGCAGAGTTTTCTCACTAATATTGGAGGATAAGGGATTTAATAAGAGATGACAGCAATACTGTACTGCTGTACGTCTAGATACGTTAGTGCTGTAATTCTTTAGAGTGTACAGAGAAATTTACATAGTTTGTAAGGCCGAAAAAAGACAGACGTCCATCCAGTACAGCTTATGCTGCTATAGTGTTGATTACAGAGGAAGGCAAAAAACCACCCATGTGGGTAGGATGCACTTGTTAATTTTAGGGAAAAAAAAATTCCTTCCCGATTCCAATTGGCAACTGGAGTATATCCTGGACTCAGCGGGATCCTTCTCCAGAATCCGTAGTCACTGGTTAACTTGTTATTTTATTACCCTCTAGGAAATGTATCCAGATGTTTTATGAAAACTGTGAACTTCACCTGACTCCGGTTCCCGACTGGCATAAACGCTGTTTCAACAGTACAGCTGTAGTTATTTCATCTGGAGGCTGTATAGTTATTGTTTATCAGGGGGATGATAGTATTGAGTGCCTCGGTTGTGTATGGTCTATACAGGGCCATGCAAGGAAGGAAGTGACATCTCAATATGGCTCATCTCAGAGAAGTTTTCAAAAATGAAATAAATTGTGACATGTAAAGGGGGTTATTCTCGCTACAAACACGGTATCACTAAACAGTAAAAGACCCATCTTTCCAGGGTCTTAATGTCATATGAGATAGAGAAAAAAAAACAACCCATCTTTTCCAGAGTCCGAGTCTGAATGGTCAGATGCCACATTCTAGTTAAAAAGTATGTAGGAGAGAGCGAGAAGAAATCTCCTTCCCAAGCTCACAAGTATGAATTCTCAAAGTGCCAAGGGTGGGTGTGTGATGGAGTGTGCGCGGGGGGGTAGATTCACTGACTGGACGCCAGAGGTGTAATCATCAGGGATCTGGTCAATGTGAGAGAGAGACAGACCAAAAAAAATCTTTCAGAGTCCTGACATGTCAATGCACATTCTAGTTACAAAAGGGGGGGGTTTTTTTAAAATTGGGGTTAGAGAGAGCGAGAAAAGTAAATATAACAATGTGACGAAACGCTATCGTTGGACGCTCTTGGCCTTCCTGGGGGGTTTTTTTACTGTCCTAGGGGATCGCCGCTTGGGTATATAAACGGATTGAACACTCTGACAGCAGGGTTCGGTTTAATTCTGGCGTTAAACCAGCTTTATTTAGGAAGGATAAACAAAATCAAAACAAACTAAGGCGTATGGGCCACTTAATACACTATACGGTCGAACACCTCTCTACTAATGGACGGGGCTATCGCCGAGGGAACACAATACACCACTTTACCACATTGGGGTAGATTTTCTCCTAGGTTTTGTGGGGGCAAGAGCCCTTCTCCAGTCCTCTGGCTCCATACTCCACTAGGTCCGAGCAGGGGCCCCCCTGATCACCTGTAGTAAGGAGGGCCTTTTATTGCCTAAAGGGGATTGGCCAACAAACCTGGCCTGGAAAGTGGTGACGGCCCCTCCCACCCATGCTCAGGACGTCCGGGAAAGGAGGGCCCACTAACCTGGCTGCAAGGCAAGCCATTTATAGATACCTGTCTTCAGTAACCTATTGTCACTGCACTCAGAACTAGTCTCTTTCCCCACCCGAACCCAGCGACATTTGGTGGCCGTTTTAGGTAGCAGGTACCCCTGCGCTGAAATCCTCATAGTGGCAGTGACTGCAAAACTAGCACAACAGGTCAATCTGGCCATCAACAAAACATATTAAGTTACACTTAGCTTTTTCACTATCAAGGTCAGCTGTGAAACTTTCTCTTCCCCAGCTCACACATATGGATTCTCATGATGCACCCTTTGGGGGGGCTGTTAAGAGGAGTGAAGTACACCCTCGCTGGGAAGAAGAACTAAGGGGCCACCTCCATTTTCACCAAGCTTCTGCTTGAACAGCATAAAACGGCTGCCAAATGATAAAGCGATAAAACCCTTTTAAGCACATTCTTTGTTATTGAAGTTTCTTTAGGTAAAGCTGAAGGTGTTTATTCCATATTATAATCTCAGGTGTGTTGAGTCTGGTATTTTCTTGTATAATGTATATATTATCAGTATGTGCAGAACATATTCAGAAAAGTCCTTAGGATCAGAGACTTCACAATTTGTAAATGGTAAAGTAAATAACTTACAAGTATTTTAGTTTTGGGAGGTTTGAAAAGGCTCCGTGCCCAATATGGACCAGGTTTTTTGTGTTTCTGATTGTTCTACAAGAGAAAATGAGATTAGTATTAAATTTTAGGTTAGACCTGAAATGGATACATAGGTTACTGAAGGTAATTGTCCAGGATCAATAAGTATTTGCATTAGCCATGTAATTTTCTAATAGAATTTATCAAAAGTCCTACTTACTTTATAATCCCTGAGCTCCCACATGGCTGGCTACAGGGATTAAACTAAAATTCATTGAGCCCCATAGCAAAATGAAATAGGACCACCACCTTATGATAGAAAGATTAATCAGTAGCACAAATAGCAATAATTAATTGTATTAGTATTAGGCCATATATCAGAGAACCCATAATAGTGCGGAATAGCAAAAAACATTATCTTGTTACTCCCTATGAAAGAGTACAATGTTCTTGCACCCCAGGAACTGGGATGGTCCATATTACGCAATTCTAATAAAGATGTGCAACTTTGACCTTGGCCACTCCTGGGGACACTATAAACAATTAATAGATTGGGGGACTATAAAAAAATACAGTAATAGATTACTTGTGGAGGGGTGGCTGATGACCATAGTCCCAAATGAAGATGTAATACTTATTCAAATAATGTTATTAGCGGACCACAGATTAACACCAGCTAACAATAGGTTCCACCTGTAAACCAATCACATCTGCAGTAACCACTTTACATTTCATATTGTATATACTTGGCTATTTTACTGTTGTCCTTACATATGAAACACGCAAAGTGTGTCATCTTTAATTTTTCTGCTACATATAAGTGTACAAGCAATAACTGCGATTTCCAACAATGAGATATTCTCCGAAGCAACTATTTAGCTTTTAAAAAGTTCCAAATCTTAGTCCTTGTCATTATTTGCACTTGCCAAGCATCTTGAAATACAATCAAGAACTTCCTTATCAGTATGAGTCAATGGGAGCCAGGCGCTAAACAGTCACTGTGCAGAGTCGAGGTAGAGAGCGAAACCTGCTAGTTTGGGGGTTAACCCAGCCCTTTGTCAAGCATCTAATCACTGAAATAGGAGGGCAGTGGTTAAACTCTTTAAAGCATATATGCTATTTGTCTGGAGAAATCTCTGCGTTGGAATCACCACTGGAATGCCACTTTTCGTGCTCATATCGAAGCATTAGTAAAGTTGCCAGTACATACAATTTTAATGTATAAGTTTGTCTTTTTCACACCGCTAAATTTTTTGTACTGCGGATGGCTGCGAGGATCACTAAATACCAATCTGTGTATATTTTGTACAGGGGAGACGGGTTAGGGAGGCCATGAATTGAGTCTGGCGTTAATGTTATCCTTATAAGGAATTTAATCCTTGTTTTCTAAATAAATTAGAGTCAAATTACTGAAATGGGTTAAATCTCAAGATATATATAAAGAAAAAACATGGTTTATATGGTATCATACATTGATATGAAAAAGTATTTGCCCCCTCCAGGTGTTCAATCTAATTGTGCAGCACACTAAGCTGTTTATTATCTTTAGACATTATAATAATGTGAAAATATGAGAGCAAAAGTAAATCCCTTGAACAACCTTCACTGGTGTTAATAGCGTTGTCTCATGAATCAAATTAATTCATTCTCCCTGTAATTCTCTGCATGTAATAACAATAAAATAAATATAGGCAAACTGGAGTTATTTACAAAGTGTTGTCCCACTTACATGAAAATCAAGATTTTAAATGTGGGCCAGAGTGGGAAAAAACAAAAAGATTGCTTTACTCTGTCCCCCTGATTGCCATTCTGAAGGTCTCCAGCAGTCCCCTCCTCTTCACTTCCTGGTGCTCTCCTGGGTGTCTAGACCCAGAAGTCAAGTGAGGAAGATTGCTCGAGAGCTCTGAGCAGCAGCAGTGGGGGACAGTTTTTTTTGTTGTTATTTGGAGCACCTCCAGTACAACTGACATTTTGAGCGGCAAGTAGGAATTTTAGGGTTTAACAGGCCCATAATTCATGCACATAAAAATAGGCTAGAATGCGTGATTTATGAACCTGCTCTACAGCGGGCTCAATCAATTCACAGGCGCAAATACGCACTTGTTACGACATTTCTTTAGTCTGGTATACCATCTGAAAGTGGGACATTTACCTGTTCCTGCAGTAATGCGGGACTAGAATTCGTAGCGAAGATATAAAATTAAACAACTTGTACGGTTTTAAGCGTGCCCGCCTCCCGCTTGCCGTCTGTAATGTGCCTGATTATGGCGTGCGGGGCCGCTTAAAAAATGTAGAAAACAGGTTGACCGTGGGATGTCGGGTGAAAAAGACGGGATCTTGGTGCAGCCCCGTTATAACATGGCAAACCCTTTTTATCCCTTTTCTGTAGGCAGTATTGTTTTCTGCTATGGAACTTGTTTGGGGTCTGTTTTATGTTTGGCTGAAAGAATACCTTTTTTATTGGCACCATTTTTTACATGGTCTTTCTGATCACTTTTTATTCCAATTTTAAGGGTGGACGAGCAAAAAAACAAAATTGTGTTCCAGTGAGGATAAAAATGATGAATCTTATGTAATATGACGATGTTTGTGGTATGACCTATTCAATTTGTTTAAGTTTTATTATTTAATTGGCCAAAATTGGGGGATGTTTTGATAAAATTCTTAATTCTTTAAATACTTTTAAACTTTTTAAAATGTTTTTGCTTTTTCACATTTCGTTAGTTCCTTTTAGTTATTGACAATTTAGCGATTGAATTCGCTTGTAGACTATTCCACAATAAAATACAGTTATTTTCAGGAGCAGAATAGCATTTATAACGGTCAAGATGGCAGTGTTTACTGCCTCTCATTAAAAGCTCCTATGGCTGCCATGGACAAAACTGGTTGTAATCCCATAATCTTTTTGCGGGGGTTGATTGAGGGTGGCTAATGGTGCCCACCTGCTGCATAACTGCCTAGATGTTGTGGTTGTATTGACTGTGCCATTTTAGTAGTTAAATGGCGGGGATCAAAAGGTATATCTGGTTTCGGCCAATGGAAGCCGGGGCCAGCTGTAACTAACAACCAACACCCATCATGAATGGAGAGGACTCTGTGAGTGGGCCCACTTTTTGGTCCCTTAATGACTTATGACATAACTACATGTTATGTTTGGGAAAGTGTTAGTGCATTGGGTGTGTACCTGCAACTCCTGGATCATGGGGTCTACCGAATATCAGATAGAAATGTGTGCAGCATACAGTTACAGTAGTTCTTTTCTTATCTCCCCTAAAGCCCATCTCTATGATCAGTGCTGGGGGGAAACAGGGAGGTACAACCACGTCAATGCTTGATCCTAAAAGGGTGAGAAACTAGTAGATCCAATCAATCCCCACCCGTATGCTGCAATTAACCTTCCATGGTTTCCACAAAGACCTTAAAATTAATTATTTGACTTCTCTAGCCCACTAATGGAACATCCTTATAATCAAACCCCTTAATGTTTTCTATATTACAGGGACTCATTCAGCATAATTAACTCCCTATTGCCCTACACCACAGGAATTTTGACATTTAACTTAATTGCCAGGAATGGATGACCCTTAAAGGGATTGTCCTATCATTGATTTCCTCTTCCTCAGTCTGTTTTCTTGGGTTTCATTTTGAGTTCAGGGCATATATACTGGTTTACTAGGGAGCAGTAGAGGTCAGTATGTTGCTATACAAACCAGTGCTGCGAGGCTATTCAGGAGAGATCAGAAACGAGGTCTTTTAGCTATAGCGAAACTGAGGTAGTTGATGCAGCCCACTTTCAAGTGGGGATTTCTCAGAATAGGTAGGACACTGGTATTGGACAGAATATTGGTAACGTGGATTTGTTTTTGTCAAGCTTCTTTAACTCTGCAAAATGAATTTGTAGTGAGAAAAGACCCTGTTAAATTTTATTATCATATAATGAACCAGGGGACATCAATGATAGGATTCTGTTCGTGCTCTAGTCCTCAGTAATTAAGCGCCTTGGCCCTAGGACCATTCTAGCCATTAAAACTTTAACTACGTAGACCACCTGTTTTAATACAGTCATTATCCTTGTTATTACTGAGAGAACTACTGGAATATACACATATGAAATCCTTCTGACATTGCTAGGGGCTGGTTTGCTATGGAGACTCTTTGTATATTTGGTGGGTGTGAGGGGGAGTTTAGGAAGTACGTTTAGGAGGGGGGTAGGGGGGCGTGGGTGGTGGGGTTGGTGTGGGGGTGACGGGGTGGTGTTTTGGGTCGTGGGGGGGGGTGCTAGGGGGGTGGGGTTGTTGGGGGGTTGGTTCTTGGTTGTTTGGTTTGCGGGGTTGAGTATTTTGAGTGATGGGGTTTCGTTGTTTTTAATTTTTTTTGTTGTTTTGTGGGTTTGTTGTGTAATTGGGTTTGGGTATTATATGATTATTTGTTATTTATTTCTTTTTTTAATTATCTTTTTTTTTACTTTTTTTTTTTTTTTTTAATTAATTGTTTTTTATTTTAATTTTTATTTTTTTTATTAATTTTGTTTTTGTTAATTTTTTTTTTTTTTATTTGTTTTTTTTTTTTTTTTTATTTTTTTTTTTATTATTTTTTTTTTTATTATTATTTATTTTATTTTTTTAATTATAAATATTTTTATTTTTTTTATTTTTTTTTTTATTAGTATTTAATTT
This sequence comes from Phyllomedusa bahiana, assembly GCA_025379985.1. Classification (NCBI taxonomy): domain Eukaryota; kingdom Metazoa; phylum Chordata; class Amphibia; order Anura; family Hylidae; genus Phyllomedusa; species Phyllomedusa bahiana. The sequence continues at coordinate 30,565 of JAODAL010028762.1, read as the reverse complement.
AATTTTGTTTTATTATTTTTAATTTTTTTTTTTTTTTTTTTATTTTTATTTTTTCTATTTTACAGAAAAATATGTAATTTTTTTTTGATGGCTGTCTTGTATTGTTTGCGCTCTATTTGAACAGAAGTCATGGTCTTACAAAGGCTTTGAGGGAACATTGTCAGCAATGAGGCTGAAAGCTATTGGTACAAAGTTGCTAGGAGGTTGGTGGGTGGGGGGGGCTTAATTTTTGTACCAGGGGGGGGGGGGGGGGGCCATAATTATTTTCTGGATCAAGCACTCGAAAACAATGTTGGACTATAAACTCTATAGGAAACGCTAAAAAAGGAATGAACGTTCATCAGATCCGCCATATTTCTGTTTGTCTGCATTGAGGGGGCAGATACTTTTTCACACCACTGTATAATTTTTTATATATGCTGACCAGAGCATAAGTATAAAACATATATCAACTAATATGATGTTGTATTTGTTCTTTAAATATGCCTTAAAAGCTACTGATAAGTGGTGGAAACAAAAAAGCAATTGCTACTTACAATTCTGTCAGGTTGAAAAGTCTGGCAAATGCGTGATTATAAATTCTTTCCAGTGAATCACTTTGGAATATTGTTCTACAATAAAAAAATAATAAAAATAAATAAAGTAAAAAAATAATCAAAAGGTAGAGTTTAAGTTCTTACATAATAAAATAAAATTATATTCTCATGGGGAAGTTTTGTGATTTCTGTGTTCATTAGGTTTAGTATACTTATAAAAATAGGATAGATGGATTGTGACACAGGTGGAGATCGCAGATGGAGATAGGGGTGGGTTAGCTGCTCTGGGAGACACGGTAGTGCCCCTAGTGCTGCACACTTACCAGCTTTCACAGACCACCGGGAAAGTTGCCAAGTGTCCATTTGGATAGTGTGGGCTCAGAGACTGTCCCATACTATCCACAGTGGGAATCAGCTGTAATGTACAGACAGGCTCCCACTGCAGCAGCTGGGAATAGAGCATCCTCCGGATGCCGTGGTGAGAATTTCCATGGCAACTAAGTGGTTAACAGTTCGATTGCAGGATGCCCATGCTTTCCATGGCAGCCAGAGGCCAAAGTATGGCATCAGGGTTCTGCCATGTACAGGAGCCTACTAGAAAAGGCTCCTGTCACAGGTTCAACAAAATATATAGCAATACAGTAATGTGTTGCTATGTGTCATAAAAGCGATGAAGTGATCGCACAGTCTAGTCCCATTATGAGACTGAAAGGAAAAAAATAAAAAATGTTTAAACCAATAAAAAAATGAAAAAAAAAACCCACAAAACCCCTTTAATTATCCAATAAAAACACTTTGGTTAAAAAGCTCTCACAAAGCTCAATGGACAGAGAAGTAAAAAAGCTTTGACTCAAAATTTCATGACTTTTTTTTAAGTGACAACTATGATTTGTGGGTTTGAGTAGGGGCCTGTTAAAAGAGGCATGGCTTGAAAAAGTGGGGGTGTGATCTGTATGTAGAAAACAGCAAACTTAGAGACAGCCTCGAGTGGCAAAAGATTAAGCTACATTACTGATTACTGTTACTCATCATCAAAGCCGTCTTAACAGTTTAATGGGCCCCCGGGCATAACACTGCAGTGAGCCCTGCCAAAATACATGACCTCACACTAGACCAGTGTTTCTCAACTTCAGTCATCAAGACCCACCAACAGGTCATGTTTTCAGGATCTCCCAAAGAATGCACTGACAATAATTAAATCACCTGTGTCAGGATCTCCAACAGAATCACTGACCATAATTATATCCCCTGTCAATCCTGGGGAAATCCTGAAATCCTGACCTGTTTTGGTGGTCTTGAGACTGGAGTTGGAGAAACACTGCACTAACAGGGCCTTTGGCTCCCTTCTCCACGTGGTTTTTAACTGTTTGCACATCCTAAAACACACAAACAAATCCAGGATATGTTTTTTGTATTCCTAGGACATACATATACCACCCGGAGGCCCCATACTTGTGGGGCCCCCAGGCAACTGCCTAGTGCGCTCAAAGGAAAAGATGGCCCTGCTCATCATACTCTACCAGCACCATGTCTAAGGCCAGATCAAAGTTGTGGAGGCCCCCATTCCACTTCTGGACCCTGGACCACCTGACCCATTGTATACACTATCTATAGAAACAGCAATGGCCAAAGGCAAAACTGAAAGAGTGTAGCTAGATACACAGGAACAAGGAGGGCCCCATGCTTGCCTTTCCCAGTCCCAGTCCCAGATAGAGAGCAGGCCCTCAGAATAATTTCATTTAATTCCATTTACTATTGCATGTTGTATTAATACATAACCATTACACTGTGTTCCAAATTATTATGCAAAAAGTGTTTAGGTGATAAGTAAAGAATTTTTTGTTTGTCAGTTAAACTCATTGATGGTGATGTGTGCAGGGGTCTTTATATCACTAAAAGCATTTGCAGACACCTGTGATAATTAGTTTGGCAGGTGGGGTCCAATTAAAGGCAAACTACTTAAGAAGGCTGTCCCACATTATTAAGCACCCCTAACATTTTCACCAAAAAAGGGAAAGAAAAAGGATGTGTCGGCTTTCTGAAGAAGCAACAAATTTGTGGACTGTTTAGGTCAATGCATGATTTTAATAAACATGCCAAAAACACTTCATCGTGATCATCGCACAATCAAAGTATGTACTGATTCACAACAACACACGTGTGGTGCTGATAAGGGGAAAATTGAGGACTCTTTCCAGCAGGAAATTACGTGATGTTAAAAAAGCAGCTGCAAAAATCATGGGGAGAGAGATTGAAGATCCTTGAAGGTGTAAAGATGAACTCCATAATGTATGTGGAGTTTCTCAAACAGCACTTCCTGCCATGGTTAAAGAAGAAGGAAAAAACACATCTTTCATCCCCTTGGCTGCTATGGGCATAAAAGGAGACAACTTATGGGGGTGGCCCCCATTTCTCCCCTGACCTCAACCCCATTGAGAACCCTCTGGAACATCATTTAAAAGGAGTTTTCTATGAGGTGGGAGGCAGCTCACATCTAAGCAAAAGCTCTGGGGGGGGTATTTGTCCTCATGCAAAACAATTAAAGCAGAAAACCCTTCCAAAACCTGACAATTCAATGACAAAAGAGTTCAGAAAGTCATTTCGAAACAAGGGTCCTATTGCACATGTAACATCACCTCGAATAAAATTTTGACTTGAAAACGTTTGATTTCAGTTTGTAAAAACCCTGTAATGTTTAAAATTTCACAAATGACCTTTTTTTTTTTTTTTTAAAAAAAGGGAAAAAGGTTTTGAAAAATTGTTTGTGCATAAAAATTTTTAGAAACAGGCCTTTTTTGGTTTTTTTTTTTATAAAAATATGCTAAAAATTTTATCATGGGGCAGTTTTTTTCAAAACCTTTCAATTAAACTCAAATATTTGATGACGGGAAAAAATTACAATGCCCTGAAAATTCATAAAAGGGAATTTTTTGGGAAAAATAAGAAAAAAATATTTTTTGGGCATAATAATTTGGAACACAGTTTTTAAAATAGTAGAAATTAGCAGGGGCCTTAAATTTCTCATCACAAATACAATTGTTTTCCTTTAGCATTAAACTGGGGGGCCCTTTAGTCCCAAACAAAATTTATTGGTTGTACATCTTCTTCTCTATGAAAGTAGTATACACTCATAGGAAAAACACAATGGGAAAAAGTTTAGGGGTAATAAAGAACTCAGATAAATTAAAAACCCTTTTAAATTTTTTATCATGATTTATTTCATGACCCCCAAATTTAAAAGGGGGTTAGCTGGATTATTAAAAGCGCCTTTCTCTAGGGCCGCCATCAGGAATTTCAGGGCCCTATTCAGCCAAAGCGTCTGCCCCTCTCCCCAAAAAATACTTGGGACGAATAGGGAAAAAATGTAATTGGGACATCGTTTTTTGGGAAAAAACTAAAGGATTTTAATAAAAAAAATTGGGGCCAAAATGTATAAAAACTGTCCCTTGGGGTAAGAATTTTGTTGCCCAATTTCAAAAAAAACAGGGGGTCCCCTTTTATTTTTTCACAGCACTATATTTAAATGAAAACCCGAGCTCGATTGTTATGGGCAACAAAAGAAAAATCTTAAAAAACCCAAAACAGTTTTCTTTCATGGGCCCATTTTTTTTTGGGGTTTTGGGTTTTTTTGTGTATCGTTTTCATATGATTAGACACTTTTTTGATTTGGGGTCGACCCAAAATTTGCGGGACAAATAATTTTAACAAGCCCTGCCCAAATTTTTCGTGGGTTTTGGCAGGCCCAAAGGGTTTTAGTAAAACAGAAATTTTCCCCACCTAAACCCCTTTGGAAATAAAAATTAACATGATAAAATTATAAAAATAAAAAAATATATAAAAATTAAAAAAATTTAAAATAAAATTAATAGAAAATTATAAAACCAATGCAGCATCTACGAGAAATCCCATTCTCATTTGGGTAGTTATGGAGTTAACATAGTATTATCAGTGATTACAAACACATCTCAGCAGGCTAGAAATAAAATAAAAGCAGTTAAAATATAAAAAGTATGGTAGTTGCAGTGAGACCTTGGTTGTCGACTACTGCCATATGTAAAAAATACTTTAGAGAGGAAAATAAAAAATTTTAACAGTGATTTTAATAAATTGTCAAATTTTTTTCCCTTTAATTTTTGTTAAAAACTAAAAAAAAATACATTTTTAACAAAAAAGTTCAAAAAAAAGTTTAAAACGCCCTGCAAAATCCTTTACCTTTCTCACCTACATTTGGAAAAAACAAAATGTAAAAAAACACAGTATGTAAAGGGAAAAGGGGTTATGTGCCAAACATATTTTGTGCATAGCGTGTTATGTACCAAACTTTGTATAGCAGTTTCGCACCAAACTCCGATGCATTCTTGCCACATTGAAAAGTGTTGTGTCTAGTGCAGATTGAGGTAAGTTTGTTCATACGACTGTTCATGGATTTATAGAACAGTGCTACAACATTTTTTTGGCTCAGTATATGCAAAAAAATGGTGCATTCATAGATGTCGATCTAAAAGTTTAAAAACACACATTTCATTTAGATTTTAATTAGAAAAAATGAATCAATCTAAAAAGCTAAACAAAATGTTATAATTAAGATTATTTTTTTTCACTAGAAATTTAACTCATTGAACTACATTAGTGTCTATAGAGAGGAGGAGAAGGAAGTATTAGATACAAATGTTCTTAGCTATGATTGACAGCAATAGCTACTTATCTCTTGCAACATTCTAACCATAGATTGAGATTGACGTATGGAGAGCACTGTGACGTAGTAGAAAGACTTTTATGAGCTTCTGTTCTTCTCTATAGACACTGATGCAGTTCATTGATGTTTTATAATTGTCATAACTTAGTTTATATCACTTTAGTGTTATTATTTGAGAAATAACTGGTACTTTTTTTGCCTGTTGGCAATAAGTTTGTTTAGCATGGTCCCAGCTGTCAGTCGGAATTCTGTTGAGTATATACATATTTGTGGCGCATGACTTACCCCACTTACAATGCACCATATTTATTAACTATGTTACGACATGTTCATACATAATGTTGCATTCTACACTTGGATTCTAATGCGAGGTTCCCCTTTGAATTTTATCTGATAGCTGAGGATCCCAGCAGTGGGAAATCCTGTGATTAGCTAATTTTTGGATTGTCATAGCCAGACAACCATATTTATGCTCATATATATATATATATATATATATATATATATATATATATATATATATATATATTATATATATATATATGGCTGTATATGCAGGATGCTTTCAGAATTTCTAGTTATTGCTGCTTGTACATAGAAAGTATTAGTCTTTGCATTCTCTGTCACTATCTGTATAGATGTTTATTTTGTATTTTGTTTTCATTTATAAGACATGAAAAGATGCTGAAAATATATAAAAATAACAAGAAAGAATATACACATGTAATGTCAATCAATCAATTGTGGTGTGAAAGCAATGTCTGTTACACAAGACTCTCAGGCACAGGTCTAATATCTGTAAAGTATACTAGTGGCTCTCAATGGTACCTGCAGAGAGAAACAGCATCGTAATATTAACAATCCAATATAAAATATATGAGAAACTAAGATATTCACAAACCTGACCTCAATGAGAAATGGAATGGACGAGTGAGAGAACACAATGTTCTTTTTAAATGTTTGATAAAAACATTGTTCCTATCTCTTATAGTTCGATATATAGGGCAGAAAGTGAAATCACTATTTATGAGCATGAATTTTGAGACACATTTTTCACTTAAAAATAATCTTTAAATTGCTCTCAAGAAGAAAAAAATGCTCCCTAACTTATCTAGATGAAGAGTGCATTTGTTCTACAGAGAGGGCTCAAGTGCTGCTTCTAAAAAAAGGTTATATAGTATTGTCTAAATGCTTGATGCTTGAGATATGGTTTTGGGAGCACTCATAGCCCCCCTCCAAAAAAAAAAAAGTACTTTAAAGAAAACAAAAATAACTGGTTCTTTTTAAAAACAGAAAATGGATAAAGAGAATGGAGTACGAAATTAAATATAAAATGTGTGGTTAGACACGTATTTCCCAATATTGGTTCTCTCTGCTATAATGGGGAAGCTGTGTTCTGTAAGCTGGTGTGACCTCTCCAATGGTTGTCATATATATACACAGTGTGGGCAGGTGTGTCTGGTCAATGCAGAACTGCCCTACACTTTGTGAATGGTACAGTGCCAGCCTCTACTACTTGGATAACATCATTAATCCACTCATTGTGCCTCTACATGAATAACACAGGGCAAATTTCATCTTCATGATCAACAATGCTCCAGTTTATGGAAGTTGCATCTTTAGACAACAGCTGTTGGAGACTGGGGTACCTCAAATGGCATAGCCTGCACCTTCTTCAGACCTGAACGCCCTAGAATACCTGTGGGAGTCACAATGTAGAAGCTCGTAACTGTGTACCCCTGAACCTCAGTAACCTAATGTGGGCCCTTCAAGAAGAGTGAGATGCCTCAGCAGTCAATAACTGGACTTGTGAACAGCATGAGACATTTTTGTCAAGCTATAATCGATGCTCAAGGCCACATGATACGTTATTGAGACTTTGACATTTTTTGATGGTGCATACTCTTCACTGTTGTTGACTTTTGTTTCATTATATTGTTTGAGATGAGAAAATCAACATTGCATGCTATGACTTAAATGGCCTCAGGATTAAATTAACATTGTAGCGCAAATGTTTATGCTTTCGATAAATGCAAATAGTATATAAAGTGGGTAGCAAAAGTCTTCATATCCTTTGAACTGTTCCTCATTTTATAGCCACAAACGTAAATGCATTTTAGTGATATTTTTTGTGATAGAGCAATACAAATTAGCAAGTATTTGTGAGTTGTGAAGAAAATGATATGTGTGTTTCCAAATTTTTTCAAATTAATACTTTGAAGGACCACATTTAGCTGAAAAGACAGCTGCAAGTCAGTTGTGGTATGTCTCTACCAGCTTTGCACAACTAGAGGCTGGAATTTTTGCACATTTTTATGTGCAAAATAGCTTGTGCTCAGTCAGATTGGTTGGCAAAGTTTTTTTAACAACATTTTTCAAGATATGATACAGATTCTCAATGGGATTTAGGTCTGGGCTATTTTAGCACATGAATATTCTTTGATTTAAACCATTTCATCGTAGTTTTGGCTGGATGTTTAGGGTCATTGTCCTGCTGGAAGGTGAACCTACACCCCAGTCTTAAGTCTTTTGCAGCCTTTTCCAGAATTTCCTCCATTGCCCTGTATTTTGCTCCATCAATCTTCCCAACAACTCTGATCAGCTTCTCAGTCCCAGTTGAAGCAAAGCTTTCCCTATGCATGATTCCTCCACTATGCTTCATATTGGTGATGGTGTGTTCAGAGTTATGCACAGTTTTGTTTTTCCTCTACACATAACATTTGGCATTTAGGCCAAAAAGTAAAATTTTGGTCTCATCTGACCAGAGCACTTGCTTTGTCCCCTACATAGCTATTTGCAAAGTGATAACATAATTTCTTATGGCTTTATGGCTTTCTTTAAAAAAAAAGAGCTTTCTTCTTGCCACTCCTCTATAAAGGCCAGATTTGTGAAGTACATGATTCTGTAATTAGACTACTGCAACATCCTTCTCTGTGGCCTCCTGTCTAGCACTCTTGCTCCCCTTCAATCCATCCTCAACTCTGCTGCCCGTCTTATCCACCTCTCTCCTCGTTACTCCTCTGCCTTTCCCCTCTGCCAATCCCTTCACTGGCTTTCCATTGCCCAGTGAATTCACTTCAAGTTGCTAACCATGACCTACAAAGCTCTCCATAACCTCTCACCTCCATACATTTCTGCCTTAATCTCCAGATATTTTCCCTCACGCAATCTCTGCTCCTCACAGGACCTTCTTCTCTGCTCTCCGCTTATCAGCTCCTCACAAAACCGTCTCCAAGATTTCTCTCGTGCTTCCCCCACACTCTGGAACTCACTGCCCCAACACATCAGACTCTCTTCCACTTTCACCAGCTTCAAAAGGAACCTAAAAGCCCATCTTTTCAGAAGCCTATAAACTATAGTAACCCCGCTGTCACTACACCCTCCACAAACATGTCTGCCCCCACCTTCTGTCTCTTTCCCCCTTCCTTGTAGATTGTAAGCCTTCGCGGGAAGGGTTCTCTTTCCCTCTGTGCCAGTCACATACATTCAGCATTGAACTTGTTTGACTTATGTTATGTTTGTAACCCTCTTGAATGTACAACACCCTGGAATCAATGGCGCTCTAAAATAAATAATAATAATTAAAAAAAAATAATATTAATAAGCACTCTCCTTGTCTTGGCTGTCAGTTTGGGTGGATGGCCATATCTTGGCAGGGTAGCAGTATTACTCTACTCCTTCCATTTACTGATGATAGATTGAACAGTGTTATGTGAGATATTCAGAGCTTGAGCTATTTTTTTTAAAAAACCTGACCCTGCAATACATTTTGCCACAACTTAATCCCCTATCTCTCCAATGTGTTTCTTAGCTTTCATTATGCTGTTTGTCCACTAATGTTCTATAAAAAACCTCTGAGGCTTCACAAAATATTTGTGGTTATACTGAGAAAAAATTACATACAGATGCACGCTACTTACTAATTAGGTGACTTCTAAAGACAATTGGTCACACTGGATTTTATTTAGGGATATCAGAGTACAGGGGGCTGCAAACACAGGCTAGGTTCACATCTGCTTCGGAGGTTCCGTTCATACTGTTATGTGTCTCATTTAGCTCTCTACTTCTTTGCAAAAAATAAAAATGAGCTTGATGTGTGGTATCAAGTGAAATTATATCCTGCTTTTTTACCTGTTACTTTCTATTTAGCTGTAGGTAAACCTAGTTAGAACAAAAGGAACAGCACATTATATTCTTACTCTAATTCATACAGTTTATACTGCGCAAAATAGAAATCAGCATTACTTTCAGAATTGGAAGATCTCCACTGTGTTATGAGTATCGATGGATCCTCTGGCAGGCCCCGGGGCTGACACAGCGGGGCCCACCGCGGCCCCGTAGCATTGAGGGCCTGCCGCGGCCCCGTGATACTAAACTAGGCAGCGGCGCAATGTAGTTACCTCATTGCGCCGCCCCCTCCCTGCCGCACAGCCACAAGGTTTCAGATGGGGAGTAAGGTGAGATTAATGTTTTTTTTTAAGGGCTTTTACCTGCCTGGGGAACATAAACTATAACCGCTCCTGGGGGACCTTATCATATACCTATGTTAAAGGGACATATCCATAACCTGCCTGACTGAGGGGACCTATATTTTTCTATTTGCCTGGGGGAAAACTATATCTTTTATCCCCTGACTGGGGGACCTATATCTATATACCTCCTGACTGGGGGACATTATCTATAACCCCCTCCTGGGGGGACCTATATTATAACCTCCTGCCTAGGGGGACATATACTAATACCCCTGCCGGGGGTTTTTTTTCCCCCGGAAACATATATTTGGGGGGGTTTTTTTTAACCTCCCTGACAAAGGGGACATATCTATAACCTCCTGACGAGGGGGACTTTGTAACCGTTTCTGAGGGGCCTATATATACCTGTCTAACTGGGGGGGAGCTATCTGCCTACCAACAAGGAGACCTATTAGCTTCCATCGAGGGGACCTATAGCCTCCTAACTGGACTGGACTTAATACTTATAATAAGGTTTTGCGGGAAAAGTGGGATTCTAAGATATTTTTTTTAAATCTGCAGGGCAAGTTTTTGGTCGAGGAAGTCAGAAAGGGTGGACCAGATGGAGAAGAAAAGGGAACAGAACGACTCACGGAGAAACTACCTGTTAGTCACTAAAGTATAAACTTAATCATTATTTGGGGCAATGTTAAGGGTTTTTATATTCATGGGTATTTTTCAGTTTCTATATAGGATATTAGTGTTGGCGATTTTATTGCAAAGTTGAAATCGGCCGGTTTTTATGTTGATCGGATTTTTTTCGATCACGGATAATTTAGGTAAAAATCGCGATAATCTATTAATTCGCCCCTTTTTCAGGTTTCCCGTCATTTTGGGGGCCAGCAAATCAGCTTAGGAATAAAAACAGGGTGAGTGTGTGTGCGACTCTGACTGGGTGTGTAGGTTCGTTGGCGGGAAAAATCCATGACCTTTTTACATAGAACACCCCTTTCCTGTTCACATCAGTGTGTGTCAGGTTCATAGGGTAGGACGTTGCTCGGTCCTGTCCAACAGCTCAGGTAATTGTTTATTTTTCACACGCAGATTTTTAGGTAACATTTTAACTTAGGTAGATAGGTTTTTTTAGGTCAGGGGGGTTTTTAAAAGACCTTGCCTTAAAGTAACGGGGGAAACGGGGGGGGGGGGGGGGAAAAAAACAAAACTTTAAAGGTAGTGGATTTGGCAGCCCCTTTGTTAAAGACATTTTATTGCAAAAGGGGCTTTTTTATTAACAATTTCTGGTGTAACTTTGATTTTGGGTTATAAGCCTGAAATTTATTGGATCAGATTTTTTATACTGCGGGTTATTTAAAAGGTGCAAAAAAAACTTTTTTTACCTATACATTTTAGATAGGTGTTTTTTCATTTGGCCCGGGCCAGCTTTTTGAAGAGGCACCTTTCCAAATTTTAATCAGCAATTTGTAGTCACGCCGTTATTTTATTGGGGCAAAAAAAAAACCCTTTTATCCCCCTATACAATTCAGATAGGGGTTTTTTTTCACTTTGGGCAGGCCAGCTTGTTTTTATTGTTAATTGAAACAGCAATTTGTTCACTGCCGGGTATTTGATAGGTCAAAAAAACCTTTTTTTATCCGTATACTTTCAGATGTTTTTTTCACTTTGGGAGGCCCGCTTTTTGTAATATTTTAAAATTGAATACACAATTTTTTTAGTCCCGCGTTATTTTATAGGGGCAAAAAACCCTTTTAAATTCCTATACATTTTTTGAAGGTTTTTTTACTTTTGGGCAGGCCCTTTTTTGAAGGGCACCTTGCCTTAAATTTAATACAGCAAATTTTGTAATCAGCCGGTGTATTTGATATGCAAAAATTTCCTTTTTTTTCCCGTATACATTTCAAAGGTGTTTTTTCACTTTGGCGAGGCCGCTTTTTTATATTTTTTAAATTTAATACAGCAATTTTTTATCACGCCCGGGATTTGATAGGTGAAAAAAAAACCTTTTTTTATCCTTACATTTCAGATAGGTGTTTTTTTTTTGCGCAGGGCCGTTTGTATAAATTGTTTTAATTTTAATAAGCAATTTTGTATCACTGCCGGGGTATTTGATAGGGGCAAAAAATTTTCCCTTTTTTTTCCGTATACATTTAGATAGGTGTTTTTTCACTTTTTCCCGGCCAGCTTTTTTTTTAATTTTTAAATTGAATAGCAATTTTGTAGCCGCCGGTGTATTTTATGGTGCAAAAAATAACCCTTTTTTTATCCGTTACATTTCAAAAAGGTGTTTTTTCACTTTGGCGCAGCCGCTTTTTTGAAGAGGCACCTTCACTTAAATTTTAATAAGCAATTTTTTGTCACGCCGTGTTTTGATAGGGCAAAAAATCCTTTTTTTTACCTATACATTTCAGATAGGTTTTTTTCACTTTGACGCAGGGCCCCTTGTTCAATTGTTAAATTTTAATAAGCAATTTTTTATCCGCCGGGGGTATTTGATAGGTGCAAAAAATACCTTTTATTTCGTATCCTTTCAGATGGTGTTTTTTCACTTTGCGCAGGCCAGTCGTTCATATTTTAAGTTAAAAACAGCAATTTTTAGTCACTCCGGGGTTTTTTATGGTGCAAAAAAAAAACCCTTTTATTATTGTATACATTTTAATAGGTGTTTTTTTCACTTTTGGGGAGGCCACTTTGTTTTTAGAGGGGACCTTTTCACTTTAAATTTTTTAATATACAATTTTGAGTCACCGCCCGGGGATTTGATAGGTCAAAAAAAAACCTTTTATTATCCGTATACATTTTAATAGGTGTTTTTTCACTTTTACGCAGGCCGCTTTTTGATAGAGGCACCTTCACTTTAAATTTTAATACAGCAATTTTGTAGTCATGCCCGGGGTATTTGATAGGTGCAAAAAATACCTTTTATTATCCTATACATTTTTAGTAGGCGTTTTTTTTTCTTTGGCGCAGGCCAGCTTCGTTCATAATGTTAAATTTAAAAAAAAACAATTTTGTAGTCACTGCCGGTGTATTTGATAGGTGCAAAAAATACCTTTTATTATCTGTATACATTTCAGATAGGTATTTTTTCACTTTGACGCAGGCCAGCTTTGTTGATAGAGGCACCTTGCACTTAAATTTGAATACAGCAATTGTGTTTTGATTTGAGGGATATGAGAATAACTGTGATTTGCCGTCTTTTAATAAGAGACTTTCCAAAACTCTTTCATACCGTCTCAAATTTTTATCTTTGTGAACATGGAGCGAAATGCAGGTGGTAAGCGAGCAAAGAGGGGGGTAGGACATGGAGGTAGAGGTACGAGAGAAGGTGCTCCTTCCAGTGCTGGCGACAACACGCATGCCAGCGAATCGTCGGTTGCAGGACCGTCAGGCCTTTCATCGCTGGGTCAGGGCCCTGTGAATCTCAGTAACGAACAGCGTCGCCAATCTGTTCTTCAGTGGTTAATGCAACCTGCATCCAGCAGTCTTACCTTGTCGTCCTCCCAGTCATGGCCACAAATGTCGTCATCAGCATCATCAGCATCTGTCCAACATGAAGCGAAGGCAGCCCAAATGTCAACTCGTGTACCCACCACTGTGGATAATCCATTTTCTGAAGATCTTTTTGATGACAAAATGCGATTGGGGTCAGAAGGCATGTTTAAAAGATCAAGAGGCCAAAGAGGATGATTTGTCTGCTCTGATGCCCAGTTACTGATGCCATCAGAGGAGGAGAAGAAGGCGGGCAATCGGCAAAAATCCCGGGCGGTCGGCAACGTCTTGCAGTACCTCTTGCTTGTAGCCCGCAGCTCCTGGATGCAGAATGTTTGGACGACCAAGTCACCTGTGTTTGATGATGATGATGATGATGACATTGCGGATCTATCGTGGTCTTTTCTGCAGAATTTGCTTGCGAGCGCTTCATCACTGGACGAGGAGGAAGACGATGGGGTAGTTTTAATACGGGTCGCGCCTCAAAAAGGGAGAGGGCGGTCGCACAAGTCCGCTGATATGATTCCGCCAGCCACGGTCAGCGGAAAACCCCGCTCCTAGCTTATCGCCGTCAAAAAGGTCCAGGATCCTCTCAAGCCTGGGTCTTCTTTGAGCAAGCCTCTGATTCACCAGCGATGTTCATATGCCGCCTTTGCTGTAAACCATCAGTAGGCAAGGAATCTTAGGTGTTTAACCACCACCAACATGTCTAGTCACATGCAGCGAATGCATGAGTTGAAATGGAGGAAACACTTGGCCAAAAAAGGCTACACCGGTGCCGGGCTTCCAACCACTGTCACATCCTCTGTCTCCGCCTCCTCCTCCGCCACCACCAAGCATTCCTCAGCTGCCCATGTCTCTCAGAGTCATGATCAGGGATCAGCCTCCGCTTCAGCCTCCACCATCGCCCGAGTACCACCAGCACCACCAGAGACCCATCCTACCCCTTCTCCTTCCGCCAGTTTGACGACCTGCACGCCGTACAGCGGCCAGTCTAGCAGCCAGCCTTCTGTCTTCAGGTTTGGGAGCAGAAGAAACACTTTAACCAAACCATCCCAAAGCAAAAGCCTGGAATTCCGGCTTGGTGGAAAGAGTTGGGTTCCGCCACGTCATGGCCCTTGCTCTGCCCCCAATACCAGATGCGAGCAGGCATTTCTTTGCCAGAAAAGCCGTCCCTGCCCTGGCCAGCCACGTGTCATCTAAAATTTCAAGCGCGTTGTCTGCATCTGTGTCCGGAAAAGTCCATCTCACCACCGACACATGGACTAGTAAGCACGGCCAAGGCCGCTATATCTCTGTGACAGCTCACTGGGTGAGCTGGGTGGATGTCTCTGGGGTGACGGTGGCTCTCAGGCTCGGCGCACACTCTTCAAAACCGCAGGGATGGTGCAGGTCTCTTTCCTCCAAGGTCCTCTGGTGGCATCACGTGCCCAGAGAAACCAGGCCGTGTTGAAATTAATCTGTCTTGGAGACCATCCACACACAGGCCAGGAGCTGTGGACGGCTCTCCGCAACAAGACCGAGCGCTGGCTGGGTGACAAGAACCTTGTGCCAGGCAAGGTGGTGTGCGATAATGGTCGAAATCTGCTGGCCGCCCTTAAGATCGGTAGGCTGGAGCACATCCCTTGCCTTGCACATGTCATGAACCTCGTCGTCCAGAAATTTCTAAAGCGCTACCTGGGTCTGGACTGCCTGCTGAGGAAGGTTCGAGGTCTGAGTTCGCACTTCCGCCATTCGCACCCTGCTTCGTCCCGCCTGGCTGCGTTGCAGCGTCAGCTCGGCCTCCCCGTCAACCGTCTCATTGTTGACGTGGCAACATGCTGGAATTCCACCCTCCACATGCTCCAGCGATTGTGGCAGCAACGCAATGCCATTACGCAGTACGAAGTGACATATGGCCTGACAAGCAGCGGTGCGGACCTCGGGGTGTTGAGCCACCGAGTGGAGGCAGGTGAAAGAGCTCTGCACCATCCTTGCCAGTTTTGAAGAAGCCACCAAAATGGTCAGTGCGGACAATGCCCTTGTCAGCATGAGCATTGTAGTGATCTTAGTTCTGGAACAATCTTTTGGAAAACCCCTTTTAAAAACAGGCCCCCACCAGCGGGAGAAAAAGAGGGCGCACAGATGCGGACAGGGACCCTTTTCCTCCGTCAACCACAAGGCCCGCCCAGTTCTCTTTTTAAAACGGCCCTTAAATTAGGAAAGGGGTTCGGGGTCCAGGGTATTTGAAAAGGCGGGCGCATAGCTTCAGGGGGCACCCTTTTGGGGCAAAGTCAGCGTGTTTTGAAGCGGGCCCGGAGGAAAGCGGGGGGGAGGAGGAGGGGGTTTTCCCCTAGACACCGACTTACCGCGCCCCTCCTTTGGGGAAAGGGGTTTGGGCGCAAATTTTGAGGCGGAGGGGGAAAGATGAGGAAGATCTTTGGGCAGTGCCCCTCGCCCCCAGGGGCGGGGGAAAAATAAAGGCTCCATCTCTCACATGAGTGCTTGGATGCCCCAAATTTCCCCAACTTTGGTTCTCGCTTTAAAGGCCATCAAAAATAACAAAATTAAATGGGTGGCCCCCCTCCTGGCCCCCGGTAAAAAAAAAAAAAAAGGCTTTTTCCTTGCACCCCCCCAAAAACAAGTAAAAGGGCAGGAAATGGAGACCTTGTTGATTTAAACTGGGGAAAAAATGTTGCTTTCTGTTTAAAACCGTTCTTTTTAATGTCACGGGGGAAAACAACGTCAGCGACGGACAGCATTAGAGTGCCAATACCCGTGGGCGGCAGCATGGGGGCAAGGTTAGCAGAACCTAATTTTTTGACCTCGGAAATTTTCTTTATTTCCCCACCTAAAAAAGGGCGGAAATTTCAGGGCACACACCAACACCAAAGACCAGTTAAAGATCATGGGCACGAAAACGCGTCTTAACACCGATGTTTTTGTATGGGGTTTTTCTAACGAAAATTTGTTTTTCACAATTGTCAAAGTGGCCCCGGGTGATTGTGAAAGTCAAAAACGGAATGGGGTAGGACACTTTTTAAAGGACCATTTTTGGGCAAAATGCTTGTTTTTTTGGAAGATCAAAACAAAGCTAGCTTTTTCCTTTTAGTGAGACAACCCTTTTAAAAAATAAAAAAAGAAAAACAAAAAAGGGTGTGTTTCCCCATTATTTTAAAAATGTTTTTCTAGAATTAAACTACAAAAAAATTTTGCTTTGTACAAAATACTGATACAAAAAATTCCTCGAATTGAAACAAAGGGGGGGTTCAGGAAGACTTGAACAGATGAAAGGTTACCCGGGCAGGTATAGTAAAATTTTCCAGTTCAACAAAAATTGGTTTGTTGAAAACTCCTTTTCCCGGCACTTTTTAATCTGGGGTTCAGACAGGTTTACTGGTCATACTGTTGTCCAGAACAGGTATAGTCAATGTCCAGTGAAACTAAAAGGGTGGTTGAGAGACTCCTTTTTGTGGCACTTTTGAATCTGGGGGTCATGCAGGTTTGGGGCTCATGCTGTGGCCCAGGGCAGGCATAGTCTATGTCCAGTTCAACTAAAATGGGGGTTCAAAGACTCCTTTTTCCGGCACTTTTGAATCTGGGGGTCATGCAGGTTTGGGGCTCATGCTGTGGCCCAGGAAAGGGATAGTCTATGTCAAGTGAAACTAAAATGGTGGTTGAAAGACTCCTTTTTCCGGCACTTTTAATCTGGGGTCATGCAGGTTTGGGGCTCATGCCGTGGCCCAGGACAGGGATAGTCTATGTCCAGTGAAACTAAAATGGTGGTTGAAAGACTCCTTTTTGTGGCAATTTTTAATCTGGGGGTCATGCAGGTTTGGGGCTCATGCTGTGGCCCAGGACAGGGATAGTCTATGTCCAGTGAAACTAAAATGGTGGTTGAAAGACTCCTTTTTGCGGCACTTTTTAATCTGGGGTCATGCAGGTTTGGGGCTCATGCTGCGTTCCAGGACAGGCATAGTCAATGTTCAGTTCAAGTAAAATGATGGTTCAAATCATACTGCCTTCTGGCACTTTTTAATTTGTGGGTGATGCAGGTTTAAGGGTCAGACTGTGGTGCAAGACAGGGATAGTGAATGGTGTGTGACTTTTTTTCTGTGGCTTTTATAACCTAAGTGTGTTGCCTAAGATGTAGCAGGTATCCATTTGACTGTTGTGGATGTTAATTCCAGCTTCTCCAGGCCTGTTTGGGTGTAAGAATGAAGGTGTTGTTTCTCTCCCATAGACTTTAATTGTCATCGGTGATAATCTATTATCGACTATCGGAAATCGTCTTGATAATTGCTGATATCAACTATCGACCCGATGACGATAGTCAACGTAATCGCTCATCACTAGTGATGATATGTGGTCATGGTGTGGAGGTATGATTCAGTCACTATGTGGTGGTGATATGTAGTCATAGTGTGGTGGTATTATTCAGTCACTTTGTATGGGTGATATGTGGTGGTATTATTCAGTCACTATGGGATGGTGATATGTGGTTGTGATGTTGTGTTATTATTCTGTCACTATGTGGTAATGATTTGAGGTCATGGTGTGGAGGTATTATTCAGTTACTATGTAGTGGTGATATGTGGTTGTGGTGTGATGTTATTATTCAGTCACTATGTGGTGGGGATATGTGGTCATAATGTTTCAGTATTTGGTCTTAATTATTGGTATTTTTAAACTTGGGATTCTGGTTTTATGTAGGTGTCTTATTTGGTAACTCTACAACCATTATTTAGTGGTTTTATGCTCATTACTTTGCATTATAGCTTTTGATATATTTTAATTTATATGAAATGTATCATTCGGGAACCAGGAGGGACATATATCTTAAGACCTTTTATGTTCACCACCGGTGTCTTGCTGCAATTAGGTGAGAGAGACTCAGTGTGCCATCTTGATTACAGATTAGTGTGATGAGGTCATCACCTCGGTCTGTTTAAGTTGAAGCGAGACTGGGCAGGGCACCATACAGGTGGCGGAGACAGCAAAGCGAAGTGGGCCCCTTAAATAAACTCCTCTGATGGGCCCTAGGCACCCCATTCCGACACTGCTAGTAAGATAGGACCTGAGCTCACCTATGAAATAATAATATTAATCTTTATTTATTTAGTGATAACATATTTTATAGCACTTTACAATACAATTCTGAACATATACAAACAAAAAAAATTAAACATAAAGAGTAATGAACCAATCAAAAATTCAAACAATGAAATTAATGGCCCTGTCCACAAGACTATACAATCAATAGGTGACACAAAATGGATAAAGTACTTGTTTTATTTTACAACAGTCCAAACATTTTCTTATGTAAAGTATAAAACATATAGCTGAGGAGAAGTGCTTGGAATGTGAAGTATATTCTTAAATAACCGCATTAGAGAGGTTGTCTCACTACAATCAGCACATTTTAGAATGTGGGTGTTACGGGTGCCCCTGCGACCCCCGTGTCGGGTCGCAGGCACACCCGCACCGCCGCAGCGTCCCCAGCTGTGGCCGGCGCTGCAGCCCGGTACTCGGGCTGTGGACATCCCGGTAGCTCTGTGTCCCACTTTCCTCGCCACGCTCCTGTTTCCGTCCCGGCGCATGCTCCTGCTGCCTGCCGGGTGCGCGCACGCGGCACTACAGGAAAATTTCAAGGGATAGTGCGCTGGTGATTGGTCTCACTGGGCGCTGACCCTATTTAAGCTCTGCCCCGTCCTTAGCACCTTGCCGAATCGATAGTGCCCTGTGCCTAGAGAGAGGATAGCGAGCTCCTTAGTGTCTTTGCTCGTCTACAGTGTACCGTAACCTTCTGCCTACCGTCCCTTGACCGCGAATCGCATTTGCCGACTGTCCCTGACCTTTGCCTGTCCCCCGACTACTAACCACTGCCACCGACAGCACTGACCTTCTGCCTGTCCGCTACGAGCTGCTTCAAGAGCATTCTGTACCGCATCAACACCTCCGGCGTTCCCACCGCAACAAGTCAAGGTCAGGGTAGCGACCGATGGCAGTAATCCGCCGCATCAAGTCCATCCGCGGCTTTGCGGCGGGCTCCTGGTGAATACCGGACCTAACTTAGACTGCCGTGCACCTGGTGTGGGCTTACACCATCGCTTGTGTGCGGTTTCGATAGATTCCACTACCATATCCGTTACATCTGTTAGTTGGCTGTGGAATCGCTGCGCGTATGATGTGTAGTATCCCCACTCAGGTCGATTTCCGGTAGCGCGCATAGTTTTGTGATGGCTTGAGCGAAGATGGCAGAATACTCACCTGATGCTGTACTTGGGATGGAGGAGAGAGGACCGGATGCTGTGCGGGACCGGAGAGAGAGCAGACCTATGCTGGTGCTGGGATGAGAGAGAGACCCGATGCTGTGCTGGGACCGAGAGAGACCTGATGCTCTGCTGGGATGAGAGACAGAGACATCTGATGCTGTGCTGGGGGGAGAGAGACCTAATCGTTGTCTTGACAAAGACAGAGACCTGAATGCTGTGCTGGGAGTGAGATTGTGCAGAGTGGACGAGGCGTGTGCTGGGATGGAGAGAGAGGACAACCTGAGAGCTTTGTGTACGTGGGGGAAGATAGAGACCCTGTATGCTGTACTGGGGAGAGACATGCGACGAACCTCAGATGCTGCTGCTAGGACGAAGAGGACATAGACACCTGATGCTGTGCTGGAGGAGAGAGAGGACCTCTGATGCTGTGCGTTGGACAGGTCGAAGAGGGAGACCTGATGAACTGTGGCTGGGACAGAGTGAGAGACGCTGATTCGTGCTGGGACAGAAGTGAGAGAACCTGATCGTGTGGCTGGGCAGAGCTTGAGCAGACCTGGATCTGTGCTGGGACAGAGTGAGAGACCTGATCCTGTGCTGGGACAAAGAGAGACCTGATGTTGTGCTGGGAGGAGAAACAGAGACACCTGATGCTGTGCTGGGACGGAGAGAGAGAACTGATGCTGTGCCGGGACAGAGAGAGAGAACTGATGCTGTGCCGGGACAGAGAGAGAGATACTGATGCTGTCCTGGGATGAGAGACAGAGGCACCTTATGCTGTGCTAGGATGGATAGAGAGACATCTGATGCTGTGCTGGGGGGAAGGAGGAGAGAGAGAGATCTGATGCTGTGCTGGGGGGAAGAGAGAGAGAGACCTGATGCTATGCTGGGACAGAGAGAGAACTCATAATGCTGTGCTGGAAGGAGAGGAGAGACACTTGATCGCTTGGAGTGCTGGGAGAGAGAGAGCGACCGATGAATGCTGTGCGGGGAGGAGAGAGAGCCTTGACGCTGTGCTGGGATGGAGTGAGCGACCTGATGCTTTGCTGGGACAAGAGACTAGAGAACCAGATGCTGTCTGGAAAGATAGCGCGAGACCTGATGCTCGTGGCAGACAAACGAGAGAGACAAAAACCACCTGATGCTGTGCTTAAGATGTTAGCGTCAAATACTGATGCATGTGCGAGGGGTGAGAGGAAGACACTGGATGCTGTGCTTGGGCGCAAGAGACAAGAGACACCTGATGCCTGCTCCTAGATGGAGAGGAGAGACATATAGATGCTGTGCTGGGAGAAGAGAGAGACAGAGACCTGATGATGTGCGGACGGGGGGAAGAGACAGACAAGACCTGATGCTGACCTGGGACAGAGAGCAGGGACATGAACTGCTGTGCTGGTGACACGACAAGGAGACAAGATGGACCTGAAGATGCTGGGGAAGGACGAGATAAGACCTGAATCACTGTGCTGGGACAGAGAAAGTCGAGACACCTAATGCATGTGCTGGGGAGAAGAGCGACACCTGATGGCTTGCCCTGGGATGCATAGACAGACATCTGAATACTGTCTGGGAGGCGGAGAGAGAAAGAGACCTGATGTCTATCGCTGGGACAGAGAGAGACCCATCTGATGCTGTGCTTTTCGAGTGAGCAGAGACTTGATGCTAGTGCTGGGACAGAGAGAGAGACTCTAATCTTTGTGGGAGGTGAAAAAAGTGTCCTGATGCTGTGCTGGGACAGAGAGCGAGACACCTGATGCTGTGCTGACACGGATAGAGAAACACTTAATGCTTTGCTGGGATGGAGAGAGAGAAGACCTGATGCTGTGCTGGGGGGGAGATTGAGAGAACCTGATGCTGTGCTGCGGACACTGTGAGGAGACACCCCATGATCCTTTGCTTCGGATGTAGAGACAGAGACACCTGATGCTGTGCTGGGACGGTGAGAGAGACCTGATGCTGTGCTGGGACAGAGAAAGAGAGACACCTAATGCTGTGCTGGGGGAGAGAGAGACACCTGATGCTGTCCTGGGACGAGAGACAGAGGCACTGGATGCTGTCCTGGGATGGATAGAGAGACATCTGATGCTATGCTGGGAGGGTGGAGGATAGAGAGACCTGATGCTATGCTGGGACAGAGAGAGACATCTGATGCTGTGCTGTGAGGAGAGAGAGACTTGATGCCGTGCTGGGACAGAGAGAGAGACCTAATGCTGTGCTGGTAAGGATAAAGAGACCTGATGCTGTGCTGGGACAGAGAGTGAAACACTTGGTGCTGTGCTGGGATGGAAGATAAAGACGGATGCTTGTGGTGGAGGGAGAGGAGAGAGAGCCTGATGCTGTGCTGGGAAATTGTGAGAGTGAGACCTGATGCTATGTCACGGACATGAGAGAGAGCGAGACCTGATGCTTTGCTGGGACCTATAGTGAGAAGAAGAGACCTGATGCTTTGCTAGTATGAAGACAGAGACACCTGATTCGCAGTGCTGGCACAGAGAAAGACATCTGATGCTGTGCTGGGGACAGAGAGAGAGAAACATGATGCTGTGCTGGGACGAGTGAGAGACCTGATGCTGTGCTGGGTACCAGAGTCTGAGACCTGATTCTGTGCTGGGTATGAGGAGACAGAGACATCTGAAGCATGTGCCTGGGCGGGCAACAGAGAGAGACATCTGCTATGCTGTGCTGGGGGATAGAGACCGCTGATGCGATGCTGTGGAGCAGAGAGAGGAGACCTGATGCTTGCTGGAGGCGAGATTGGACAGAGAGACCTGATGCTGTGCTTGAGTATGAAGAGAGAGACACCTGTTGCTGTACTGGGGGGAGAGAGACCTGATGCTGTGCCGGGACAAGAGACATAGACACCATATGTTGTGCTGATGGAGAGAGACGACATCTGGTGCTCGTGCTTGGAAGAAAGAAGGGAGACCCACCTGCGATGCCTCTGCTGGGTCAAGAGTGAGAGACCTGATCCTGTGCTGGGACAAAGAGAGACCTGATGTTGTGCTAGGAGGAGAAACAGAGACACCTGATGCTGTGCTGGACGGAGACAGAAGAGAACTTATGCGGTTCAGAGGATAGAGAAGAGAGACACTGATGGCTAGGTCCTGAGGATGAGACGAGACACCTATGTTGATGCTACGATGGATAGAAGAGACATCTGATGCTGTGCTGGTGACGTAGGAAGGAGAAGACGACTGATGCTGTGTTGGGGAGAAGAGGAGAGAGTCACAGAGACCGATTCTATGCTGGGACAGAGAGTAGATACTCTGATTGACTGTGCGTAGGTATCGGCAGAGAGAGACCTGATGCTGTGCTGGGACAGAGAGAGACCTGATGCTGTGGTGAGATAAAGGGAGAGAGACCTGATGCTGTGCTGGAACAAAGAGAGAGAGATCTGATGCTGTGCTAAGACGGAGAGACCCAGATACCCTGATCTCTGATGCTGACGAGAGAGAGACACCTTGATGCTGTGCTCTGGGAACGGATACAGACACAGAGACACTATGCTGTCCGCTTATACGGAGAGACATCTGATACCTGTGCTGGGAGAGAAGAGAGACAGACCTGATGCTGTGCTGGGGGGGAAGAGAGACAGACCTGAATGCCGAGGTGCTGGGGGAAGAGAGTACAGTACCTGATGCATGTGCATGGAGCCGAGAGAGGGACCGGGAATGCTGTGCTGGACGCAGAGACAGAACACCTGGTTGCTAGTGCTGTGGGATGGAGAGCAGAGACCGTGATGCTGTGCTTGGGACAGAGAAAGCGAGAGCACCTGATGGCGGTGCTGTGGGGGAGAGAGAGAGAGACAGCCATGATGCTGTGCTGGGACGAGTGAAGAGCTAGAGAGCACCTGATGCTGTGCTGGGGTATGATATAGAGACATCTGTGCTGGTGCTGGGACAGAGAAAGAGAGAGAACTGATGCTGTGCTGGGGGGAGAGAGAGACACCTGATGCTGTCCTGTGACGAGAGACAGAGGCACCTGATGCTTTCCTGGGATTGGATAGATGCGGACTTCGATGCTGGGGTTTTGGGAGGGGGAGGAGAGAGAGTCCTGGGCATGCCTATGCTGGGACTAGAGAGAGAGAACCTAAATGCTTTGCGAGGGGGGGATGGAGAAGGAGACCGATGCTGTGCGGGACAGTAACGGAGCGTGAGACAACCTGATGGCTGTGCTGGCACGGAGAAGAAACACTTGATGCCATTGCTCGGATGGGAGAGAGAGAGACCTGATGCTGTCTGGATGGGAGAGATATGACACCTGATCTGAGCTGGGACAGAGAGAGAAGACACTTTGCTTGTGCTGGGTGAGAAGGATTGAGAGACATACCTGATGCTGGTGCTGCGAGTATGGAGAAGAGACATGCACGACCTGATGACTGTACGGGGGAGAGAGAGAGAGAACCCTATTGCTAGTGCTGGGACAGAGAGACAAAGACAAACCTGATGCAGTCCCTGGATGGAGAAGAAGACATCGATGGCTGTGGCTGGGATGAATGAGGGAGCACCGATGCGCTGCTGGACAGAGTGGAGTCCTGATGCTCGGTGCTGGGACAAGAGTGAGAGACCCGGACCCCTGTGCCTGGGACAAAGTGAGACCTGCATGTTGTGCAGGAGGAGAAAAAGAGACACCTTGATGCTGGCGTGCTGACGGAGCGAGAGACAACTGATGCTGTTCAGTAGATATAAGAAAGAGACACTGACTGCTTGTCCTGGGATGAGACAGACAGAGGCAACCTTATGCTGTGCTATATGGATAGAGAGAAACATCTGATTGCTGCGTGCAGGGATAGGAGGGAGACGAGAGACCTGAAATGTGTGCTGGGGGAATGGAGAGATACCTGATGCTACTGCTCGGGAGCAGAGATAGATATCTGATGCTGTGCGGGATGAGAGAGGAGACCTGATGCTGGATTGCTGGGACAGAGCGAGACCCGTGATGCGTGTGTGTGAGGACAAAGAAGAGACACCTGTTGCTGGCGGATCAAAGAGAGAGACCTGAATGCCTGTGCTAAGATGGAGAGAACAGATAACCTGATGCTGTCTGGGGGTGAGAGGAACACTTGATGCTGCCGGGGACCAAAGATGACCGAGACATCCTGATGAGTTCCTGAGATGAGTGGAGAGACATCTGATGCAGTCTGGGAGAAAGAAGACAGACCTGGTGTGTTGCTGGGGGAAGGAGCCAGACCTATTCTTGCTGGGACAGAGAGAAGGGCACCTGATGCATGTTGCTGGGATGAGAGACAGAGACACGCTGATGTCTGGTGCTGGGGATGGAAGAGAGAGGGACCTGATTCGTGCTGGAGAGATACAAAGACACCCGAATGCTGTGCTGGGGGAGAAGAAGAGAGACACCTGATGCTGTGCTGGACAGAGAGACAGAGTGCCAGCCTGATGCTGTGCTGGGATGGATAAGAGACATCTGATGCTGTGCGGGTACAGGAGAAAGAGAGAGACCTGATGCATGCTGGGACAGTGAGAGCACATCTGATGCTGTGCTGGGGACGAGGCAGGCCAAGAGCACCTGCTGCTGTGGCTGGGATGGATAAGAGAGACCGATCTGATGCCGTTCTATGGAGGGGGAGGAGAGAGACAGACACTATGGCAATGCGGGACCTTGTGTGAGAGAGACACTTATGCTGTTGCTGGGACAAGAGACAGGAGGCACCTATGCTGGGTGGCTTGGATGGATAGGAAGGAGTACATTCTGATGCTCGTGCTAGAATGGGGTGAAGAGAGAGAATACCTGATGCTATGCTGGGGACTGAGAGAGACATCCACGATGCTTGTTCTGGGACTGGAGACGCGTGGCACCTGATGCTGTCTGAAATGGATTGAGAGACATCTGATGCTGTGCGTATGGAGGGGGAAGAGGAGGAGATACCTGATTGCTATGCTGGGACAGAGAGAGACATGCTGATGCTGTGCTGATGAGGAAGGAGGCATAGAGCGTTTATGCGTGCTCGGGGACAGAGTAGAGGCGACCTAATGCTGGTGCTGGATGGGAGAAAGAGACCTGATGCTGTGCTGGGGCACAGTGACGAGTGAGACCCTTGGTGCTGAGGCTGGGGACGGATAGAGAAACACTGATGCTGTGTGAGAGACCGGGATGCTGTGTGAGAGAGAGATGCAGTCCCATTTGAGAATTTAGTGTGCAGTCCACACGTAAGGAGCACAACCTGCAGGTCCCATCTGTTTAGACTAATGTCCCAGCTAACCCCCGACATTACAGGCGCTGAGGAGGGTGCTGCCACGGCCGCCTAACCTCCACCTTAAAAAAGACACCCCTTAGTGACACTGCTCGTGGAATCGGGTGCTTGTGACGAAAACATGCTGGGGCCCGTTGTGAAGCTTCCGATCGACCGCGCCATGTTTTGCGATTTTGCTACTGGTCTTTCCCCAGGGAAGGAAGTTAATCAAAACCACCGATCTGTGTACACGGCCAAATCCATTGTATTACAGTGCTTATAGTACGGTATAAATGGCGTAGAGCCCCCTATGTGAGAAGCACCCCTATGGTGGACTCAAAGTAAAGAAGAAAAAAAAAGTTTTGTAAAGTGTAAAAAATTAAAACAAAATGAAACAGTCAATATAACCCCCCTGTTTGGCCATCATACAAATAAAAAAGTTTACAGTCTTAACAGATATTGGTATCAGGGAGGAGGTGATGCATCCGAAAAAAGTCCGATCTATATAATAAAACATCAATTATCCCGTACGCCTGAAACATGTAGATGTAAAACAAATTTTCCAAACGCCAAAATTGTGTTTTTTTTGGGTCATTTTACGTGGTCATTTCACGTCCCATAAAAATTGGAATGAATTTAAATAAAAAAATTCCCAAACTTTCCACACTGGTGCAATTAAAGTCGTGGTGTTTAAAAAAAATTTTATTGGCTGCAGAAAAATGGACCGTAAAATAAAACGGAAATTTACATTTTTGGGTATTGCTGGATGTGTATCATTTTTAGAATACAGAAATACATAATTTTTTCTGAAGTTTGAACACCGTAAAAAAAAAACTCGCAAAATGGTTGCAAAAATTTTTTTCAATTTTGCCCCACTTAAATTTTTTTGCGGTTTTCCCCCTATTTCTTGGTAAAATTTTAATAATTATTAAAAGTTCTCTTTCAGCAAAATAAAAACCCTATATGGGCTATGTGATGAAAAAAAAAAAAAAGTTAGATACCATCAAAAAACACTTCGCCGCCAGGGACCAGATCCCCGGGGCCAGCTGTCCCCTGCTTAAGCTAGACAGTCCAGGCCCTTGAAGTTTGTTAAAGGCATTTGGTGATCCAGAAGAGTTTTGGGAGAATTATTTTGGTCAGAGAAACCAAGTTAAAAGTTTGGGGAAAAAACAACTTGCGTGTTTGGGAGGGGAGAGGAAGCTGGTTTTCATCCAAAGAACACCCTAACCTACTGTGACGCATGAGGGTGGCCGCATCCTGTTTTGGGCTGTTTCTCTGCAAAGGGACCAGGAAGACTGATCTGTGAAAGAAAAGAATGGGGCCAATATTTGAGATTTTGAGTGCAAACCTCCTTCAATCAGCAAGGGCATTGCGATGAAAACGGGGCTGGGTCTTTCAGCTGACAAGACCCCCAGGAGTGGCTTCATAAAAAGCTTTCAAGGTCCTGGAGTGGCCTACCCAGTCTCCAGATCTCAACCCATAAAAAACCTTGGAGGGAGTTGAAAGTCCATTTTTGCCCAGAAGCCCAAAAATCAGCTCTAAAAAGGGATCTGCGGGGAATGGGCCCCATCCCACACAGGGTGCCAACCTTTGAAGCTTACAAAAAAGTTTAAAACTCGTCTTGCCAAAAAAAAAAGGATATGAAAAAGTATTGAGATGAACTTTTGTTATGACCAAATACTTATTTGAAAAAAATTTTTTTTCCCAAATAGACAATTATTTTCTGGTTTTGTTTTCTCATTTTGTCTCTCATAGTTGGGCGCCCTTTGATGTCAATTACAGGCCGCTTCTTTTTTTAAGGGGGGAGAATTTGCAAAATTGGTGGTTTTGAGAATACTTTTTTCCCCCTGTACTTCCTGTCCATGCAAGAAAATGTTGCCTGTGTAGGTTTATGACAGGTACCTTCCCCGGTCGCTGCAGCAGATTGGTGAGTAAAAAATTGGAATGGTCTGTTTGCCTTGGTTGCCCCTCACTTCCCTTAAACGTGCCCGGGTTGTGGGCATTCATCCCGGGTTCCCCGGGGGGATTGTTTAAATGAGGCTGTCTCGTGGTGAGTGCCAAAAGGAAGTTTAATTTTTTTGCTTTTCTGTGACTCTTCCAGTCCTTTGTATCCTTTAAAACATGCGATGACCCCCATGACACTCTAAGCCAGTGGCCACTTTGGGGCTGGAAAACCACCCCGTTAAAGCCTCCGCGGCGGCTACTGCTGTCAATTTTAAGGGGTTTCTCAGGATGCCAAAAATGTTAACAGATGGGAGGAGGGTTTTTTAAATCCCAAATTTAAATTAAAAACCCCAAATTTAGTGGGTGATTCAGGGATCAAATACCTGTTGCGAATTTTGTTAGAGATAAGCAAGTTGTACAAAAAGTACTGAAACATTAAAAATGGCATTTTCTTCAAAGTTAAGAGATATGGGCATTTCTGAAATTTTTGAATTTGAAATTTAAACCAAAAGTCAAATATCCCTAACTTTTGTAAGAGGTAAGTAAGTGCCCCAACCAAGTTTACCCTTTAGACAGCTGTTTCCCAAAAGGCAGATAACATTCTATCGGATATGTACCATGCCCTTGTGGCTGTACACATTTTGTACATGTAACTATAGACACATTTATTACTTGATTCACTACTTCACCCTATGAATATTATTCACAAAGAAATTTGGGGGGTCCCCCCAATTTAAGTTACATGGTCTTTTTAAATAAGATTGTGTTGACAAAGGGCTTTTTCTTTAAAACTTTTTTTGTGTTCCCTTCCCAGTAGTTATGCATGAGATGCAAGAAGGTGTTACATAGCACAGTATTAAACTGTTGTTGAATAAAAAAAAGTCAAGTAATTATTGATATTTGTAACAGTAGAAGCCAGGTATGTGGATCCTCTGGATCATCGCGAGGGAAGGAGATGCAAACCATGGCAGGGAACAGAGTCTAAGGGGCCCATGATCCTCATAAGAACTCGCCACAAGGTCGGAAGGGGTATCCCCTTTGAGGTGTTTTGAAAAAAACCCCCCTTTTCCCAATTGGGGTTGGCTGCCCAACCCCTTTTCCCGTTTAAAAGGGGGTTTTTTAAAAAGGTTGTTTTTATTTAAAGATCTTAAAAAAAAAGCACCCAATATGTGTTCCATTAACAGTGTCCACCTACTCCTAATACCCCTCTTGTAGGGGCCCCTGTAAAGCTCCTGGGGGTTTGGCTATAGCTACGACCTGTTTAAACTCCCATGATAGGCTGCCAGCACTGGTTGCAAAAAGCTAGGGGACCTGCTTTTTCCCTGCAGCCTAGTAAAAAGCCAGAAAAACCCCCCCCTAAATTTCAAAGTAAAAACTAAGAAAACAGGTCTGAGTAAGAGAATCAATTTTTAGTAACAACCCCTTTGATGACACTTTTTAAAAACACTTTTAGGGAAAACACTAACGGGGCTTTTGAGAAGTAGTGGGAAACAGAGCCAAAAAAGGCTGGATTGTGAGAAACTGTTTTTAAAAATTGCTGTGACTAAAAAGGGTGAATTTCTCAAAAATTCGTTTGGGTTTTTCCCGCTTCGAGGGAATTTTTCCGTAAAAAATTTTCGTTCCGAATTACTTGGGGCCAATCGCTTTTAAAAAAGCGCTATTTCCAGGCTGCACAGAGCCTGCGGGGTGCTTTTAGAACATTGTCCCCATGTTTTAAAAAATTCGGGAGGGAGCTTGGTTTGGTTTTCATAACCAATGTTGTTTTTTTGAAATGACCGCAGATAAATTCCCGCCGCTTTTGAATCGCTTCACTATAAAATTCCCTGGCCCCTTAAGGGGGGCAAAACTGACCAAAAAACTCAAGCGGGGGGGAAAAAAAAGCCGGAAAAAAGTCATGCCAGCGAAAGCTGGAAAAAGCAAGCTGAGGCTCAGGGGGCAACATTAAAAGGGCAGAGTGTGGAGGTTGGGCCCGGGGGGCAGCCACAGCACATTTAGGTCAGGCAGTGGCACAAATGGGCTTTGGAGGGGCCAAAAAACGAGGAAGCCACAATGGCAAAAAAATGACTAGGCGGAGGGGCACGGCGGCAGCAGAATGAGGTCAGGCATTTGGAACAATGAAATTTTGGTGGCCCAAAACACAGGAAGCCCCAGAGGGGGGCACAATGACGAAGCGGGGTCACCCGGCGGCGCAGAATGAGGTCAGGAGTGGCCCAAAAAACATTCTGGGGTGGCAAAACAGGGGGAAGCCAAAAGAATGGCACAATGACTGAGGCGGGGTCAAGGCCCGGGAGCAGCCTTTAGGTCAGGCAGTGGCACAAAGACACAGTGTGGGGACATGGGGGAGCAGCCAAGCAGCCCGGGATGAGGGCAGACAGTGGCACAATGACCCAGTGTGGATGTCACAGCAACAGCAACAGCAGCCGCAGCATGAGGTCTTTGAGTGGCACAATGACAGAGTGTTGAGGTGGGGTTTGGAAAAACCTTTTCCCCGGGAAAAATGGTGGTAGGCGATGGAGAAACTTGGCAGCGAGTGTGGCATCAGGCGGGTGGCGGCATCAGAATTGTGGTTTGGGGAGGTAGTTTGCCCAGACTGACGCCTAAGGCCCTTGGTGTGTGAAAATCCTGGCCCCATCCACGCCTGATTCATTTGACAAAAGGTTTAAATCGTTTCACATTTCCCGTGGACCGGGGGGTTTCCCTTGGGGGGAACGATGCCCCCCCCCGCACTGGGAAAACCCGCCCCTGTTTCCACCCACTGGGGCCCCGGACAGCTTCTCTACGCAAAATCGGGCAAGTTGCGGCCACCCCATCCAGTTTTGGGTGCCCATAGTCCAGCTGGGGGTTCTTAAACCCGAGGGGCAGAAATGCTGTCCAAGTAGGCCACAACCTGTTGGTTCAGGGGGCTGGGGTCCAGGTCCCGCCGCTGCTGCTGCTGTGGCGCTGCCCTCCTCACTAGGCGGGTGAAAAAAGCTGCCCCTTCAGTGGGCCCC
>JAODAL010028761.1:0-52795 GCA_025379985.1 Phyllomedusa bahiana | reverse complement strand
ACAGGTTATTGATGGGGGCCCAAAAATACGTTTTTTACCTATCATTTCAATGTTTTTTTTTTCACTTTGGCGCAACTTTGTTATAGAGCCCCCTTGCATTAAATTTGAATCCCCAATTTTGTAGTCACCCCAGGTGTATTGATAGGTCCCAAAAATCCCTTTTTATTATCCGTATCTTTTCAGATGGTTTTTTTTTTTCACTTGGCAGTAAAGCTTTTTTAAGGGGGTCCCTTCACTTAAATTTAACCCACAATTTGTTTTTTTTTTTGGGGATTTGGGGAAAGCGGATTGCCGTCTTTTAATAAGGATTTCCAAAACTTTCCATACCTTCTAAAAATTTTTATTTTCAACATGGACGAAATTCAGGGGAAGCGAAAAAGAGGGGTGGGAAGGGAGGTAAAGTAAGAGAAGGTGCTCTCCAGTGCGGGGGACAACGCATGCCAGCGGATCTCGTTGCGGCCCGTCACCCTTCATGCTGGGTGGGGCCCGGGGAATTAGTAACGAACAGCGTCGCCAATTTTTTCTTCAGTGGTTAATGAAACCTGCTCCAGAGCTTTCCTCCTCGTCCCCAGTCACGGCACAAATGGTCACACATCATCAGCATCCGTCCAAAATGAAGCAGGCCCAAATTCAACTCGTGTACCCACCACTGTGGGAAAAACCATTTTCTAAGACCCCTTGATGACAAAAAGCGGGGGGGTCGAAGCATGTTAAAAGATCGGGGCCCCCAAAGGGATGATTTTGCTCTCTATCCCCATTCTTTGCCATCAGAGGGGGAAAAAGGAAGCCGTCAACCGGGAAAAACCCGGGCGGTCGGCAAGCCCTTTCAGTCCCCCTTGCTTGAGCCCCCCCTGGGTGCAAATGTCAGGACGACAAGCACCTGTGTTTGGGTGATGAGAGACGAATTGATCCAACGTGGTCTTTTCACAGAATTTGCTTGGAGCGCTTTCATGGACGAGGGGGAAAACGATGGGGGGTTCAAAACGGGGGCCCCTCAAAAAGGGAGAGGGCGGCGCAGAATCCGCTGATTTTCCCCAGCCACGGTCAGGCAAACCCCGCCCTCCTTATCGCCGTCAAAAAGGCCGGGAAACTCCCCCAAGGGGGCCCTTTTTTTTGAGCAACCCTTTCTGATTCACCCAGCGTGTCATATTCCCCCGCCTATGCCGTAAACGCATAAGTAGAGGCAAAACAAGGTTTTTAAAACCACCCCCCAAAACATGCCCTAGTCAAAAGCGTTAAAAGGGAGGAAAAACATTTGGGGCCCAAAAAAGGGCCCAAATTTTCGACCCCCGGGCCCCTTCCAACCACTGTCACACCCTCGTCCCTCCCTCCCCCTCCCCCGGGCCACCCCCAAGCTTGCCTCAGCTGCCCATTCTCCGGGCCCGGGACCCAGAGTTTCCAGGCCTCCGCTTCAGCCTCCCCCGTCGCCCAAAGGAACCACCAGCCCCACCAGGAACCCATCCTACCCCTTCTCCCCCACCATTTTTGACGCCCTTTGCACGGTACCGGGGCCACCCCAAGCAGCCACCCTTTCCCTGTTTTCCCCGGGGTTTTGGGAAACCAAGAGAAAACATTTTTTAACCCAAACCACCCCCAAAAGCCAAAAGCCTAAAAGTCAGAAATTCCAGGTTTAATTGGCCCCTTGGAAATTTTTGCCTTTCTGTTGGTGGACACGGGATCCCCGTTTTCCGACATTTCATCCCCTTGCCTCCCCCCAAATACCAAATGCTGACAGGAAAATTTCCCATAGCCAAAAAGCCGTCCCTCCCCCGGGCCCCAGCATTTTTTTGTAACCTAAACTTTCAAGGGTTTTCTGCATCTGTGTCCGGAAAAGCCATCTGATCCCCGGCCCACTTTGGACTGGGTAAGCAGGCCAAGGGCCCGCACATCTCTGTGACAGCTCCCCGGGGTGACTGGGGGGATGTTTTTCTGGGGGTTGAGGGTGGCTCTCCGGCTCTTTCCAGCTTAAAAACCCGGCGGGGAGGGAAGGGGCTTTTTCCCCCCAAAGGGGTCCTCGGGTTTGGCACTCACGTGCCCAAAAAAAACCCGGGCCTTTTTTAAAATTTTTAATCTGTCTTGGAGACCGTCCACACACGGTCAGGAGCTGGGGAAACGGCTCTCCCAACAAAGCCCAAGCCTGGTGGGTGACAAAAAAGTTTTTTCCGGGAAGGGTTTGGTTTGGGCGAAAAGGGGCCCCAAAAATCTGTTTTCCCCCCTTAAAACGGTGGGGCGGGAGCAACCCCTTTCCCTGGCAACATTCAAAAACCTTGCCCGCCCAAAAAAATTTCTAAAGAGTTACCCTGACCCTTTACTCCCTGCTGAAAAGGCCGAGGCCCTGAGTTCCCCACTTCTGTCATTCGCACCCTGCTTGCCCCGGCCCGGGGTGGTTTGCGCGCCCAGCTGGGGCCCCCCCCAAAAACCTCTCATTGTTTTTTTGGGAAACACCGGTTT
Organism: Phyllomedusa bahiana; assembly: GCA_025379985.1. Taxonomy (NCBI): domain Eukaryota; kingdom Metazoa; phylum Chordata; class Amphibia; order Anura; family Hylidae; genus Phyllomedusa; species Phyllomedusa bahiana. The sequence continues at coordinate 50,344 of JAODAL010028761.1, read as the reverse complement.
TCCACCCTTCCCCCAAATGCCCCCAGGGGATTGGGCAGCAGCGCAATGCCATTACGCTTACGAAAGTGACCCCTTTCCCCCTGACAAAAGCAGCGGTGGGGCCCTGGGGTTTTAAACCCCACCGCGAGTGGAGGAAATTTTAAAAAGGTTCTGCCCCCTTCCTTCCCCAGTTTTAAAAAAAGCCCCCAAAAAATGGTCAGTGCGGAAAATTTGCCTTGCCCGCATGAGCATTGGGGTTTGATTTTTGGGTTCTGGATCAAATCGTTGGGGAACTCGGGAAAAAAACGGGTTCCCCCCACCCGGACAGAGGAGGAGAGGGAAACCAGAGCGGACACGGACCTTTCTCTCCGTCAAATCCACAAGGCCCCGGACAGTTTCACAATTTCATCGGTCTTCATTAGGGGGGGGTTCGGGGTCCAGGGCTAGTGCAAGGGGGGGCCACAGCTCTCAGGGGGCATCATCTGGGGCCTTCCGGGCTGGGGTTGATGTTTTGGGGGAAACGGAGGAGGGGAGAAGGAGGAGGTATTCCTGGGGCACCGCGTTTCCGGCGTCCCTGCCTTGGGAAAAAGGTTTGGGGCGAATTTGAGGCGGAGGAGGGGGAAAAAAGGGGAAAATCCCGTTTGCAAATGCCCCCCGACCCCGAGGGGTTGGGAAATCAAGGCTCCCTTTTCCACAGAGTGCTTGGATGGGCCCCTTTCCTCCAAAAATGAAAACCTCGCATTAAGGCCCCTTTTAAAATAAACAACATTATGGGGGGCTAACCCCCCTGGATTCCCGGTACAAAAAAAAAATCACACTTTCCTTCCACCCACCCAAAAGAGAGTAAATGCAGGGAAAAGGGGACCTTGATGATTTTATCAACTGGAGGGGCATTTTGGTTTTCGTCTGCTTCACGTTCCCCAAATGTCACGATGGGAAAAACCACCAGTGACAGCAGTAGAGTGCCAAGTAGCCGTGCGTCAGCAGCAGGGAGCCCCCAAATAGGGGGCAGGAAAACCTATGGGTGGCCCTGGGCCCAACTTATTCAAAACCTCAAACCCAAAGCATGGGAATGGGAGGGCCACACCAACCCCCACGAGACCAGCTTAAAATCATGGTGCACGACTATTTTGTGGGCTCAAACCGATGTTTTTTTTATGTGGGAGTCAATACTGGGGCGGACCTTTTAGCACAGTGGAGATCTTACAGCAAAACCCTCCCGGGTTTCCCCCAGATAAAAAGGGTCGTTTGATTTCACAAGATGAATCAGGCAAAGGATCTCTGATGAAAGTTGTGGGCCCCCAAATTTCCCAGGTTTACCGATTAAATTGCCGCTGGGACTTCACATTCCTCTTTAAACAGAAATGGTTTTCCCCTTGAAAAATTTTTTTTTTTTAAAGGGTTTATTTTTTTTTACTTTCAATTTTTAATTTTCAGTTCCCAACAAAACATTTTTCGGTTTTGCTGTTAGGAGACTGTAAAAAGGGAAAGCAATTGGGTTTTATGACAACACCGTATTTAATTTACCACTTTCCCTTTAGAAGTTTTCGCATTGTCCCTGGTTTTTAGGGCTGATGTGTGAGATAAGCTAAAATCATGGTCCTTTGGAAAAGAAATTTTGCTTCTAAGTGGCATTTCTCCACACAATTTTTTTTAAAAGTGGGGTGAGAAGTCAATTTTTAATTTTTTTTGGGGGGCATGTTGCTGTGAGATTTCCGCTTAATCAAAGTCCTTTGGAAAAGAAAAGTGCTTTTAAGTGGCATTTTCCCTCACAAAATTTTTAACAGTGGCTGAGAAGTCATTTTTATAATTTTTGGGTATGCTGCTTTTAAAAACAGCCTATACAGGGGCCTAATTTTAAAAATTTGTTTCTAATAGGAATTTTTTCTTCACAATTGTCAAAAAATGGCTCCTGGGTTTATGTTTTGAAATTTTGGGGGCATTTAATGTGAAATGCAGCTAGACTAAAAGGGGGTTTTTTTATTGTAAAAAAAAGTGGGTTTTTAACGACATTTGTTCTTCCAATTTTCAAGAGTGGCTCAAGGGGATGGTGCTGTCAAAACCCCGGAAAGGTTACACTTTTAAAGGGCACCCTATTGCAAAAAAGGGTTGTTTTGCAAATCTTTAAACCCTAGCTTCAATCCCTGTATTTAACAGCCTAATAAATTTCAATTAAAAAAAGAAAGAAAAAAAGACATAGGGGATTCCATCCTATTTTAAAAAAGTGTTTTCAAGAATTAAACTACGGAAAAAAATTGCATTGGGACAAAAAAAAGCTGGTTAAAAAAACTTCTTCTTGGAAAATGGGGGAAAAGGGGGGTTCCCCGGAAAAGACCTTTGAAAAACCAAGGGGAAGGGGGGAAAAGGGTTAAATTTTAAAAGGGGGGGACCCCCTTTTTGGGGGTTATGGAGGGGCCCAGGAAAAAAGGAAAGGAAAAAAAGAAAAAAGAAGGGGGGCCCCCCAAATTCTCCCCTCAGGCCCCCGGGTTGGGAAGGTTTTTAAAATGGGAGGGGGGAAAAGGGAAAGGCCGGGGGAAGGGAAAAAAAGGGCAACCCCCCCAGGGTTTGGAACCCCCCGGAGCCGGGGGTTAACCAACAATTTTTTCCCAAGGGGGGAAGCCCCAATTTTCCACTCCCCTTGCCCCCCAGGGGCAAGCGCTACCCAGGTCTTGACTGTTCAGGGGAAGGGTAAAAGGTCCCCTTAAACCCCACCCTTGCTTCCCCACCTGCTTCAGCACGATGTTTTTTTGTTTTCTGCATCATAAGGGGCATTTTTTAACCCCCGGGTTTAAAAGATGACGGACGCCAGCCCCGGGTTTTCACCGCACCCACTGTAAAACCGGCCCCGGCAGTGAACCTGCGGGATTAATAGATGGCCCGACGCTAGCCTGGGTCTCACCGCACCCCCTGGGAAATTGGCCTGGCAGTTTTGGCCCCCCGGTTTAAAAAGATTTGGGGGGGGGGGGGGCAGGGGCCCCTGGCTCCACCGTTAGGGGCAATCAGGAGGCTTAAAATTTTTTTCTAAAAAAAACTGATTTTGAAAAAAAGGGATTTTTTGTGAGGGTTAAAGTAGTGTCAAAAAGGGCCCCGGGTGGACACAAAAATTGTACAATTTGAGGCTTAAAATTTTCTGGGGCTGGAGTCACTATGTGGTCGCACCCATTTTGATCCCAGGGGAGTCTGTCCCTAACCCACTGAAGAAGGATTTTGAGGAAAAAATGAAACCATTGAATTGATTGGCTTAATCAGTCTCAGAAGCCAGAAGGGCCAAATGTCTTCTCAAACTAAAAGTGTTTTGGGATGATAAGGCCCATTTTATTACTTATGGGGTGTGCGGACGAATTAACACATCTACACGTTTAAAAAAAACCTTTAAAAACTGCAGGAGGGGTGTATGTTTGTATGTTATCACACTTGAAAAAAAAGCAAAATGATAATAATGTAAAACTATAAAAAAAACTTCCCTAAAAAATTCTGAAAAACAAATGTCAGTTACCAAAAAATATACTAAATACAGTCACTGTACAAAATAGCATAGTGCCCACTTTGTGATCTGTGGGTCAAACAGGTTTAGGGTCCATGCTGTGGTACGGGGCCCAGGTATAGGTCAATGTCCAGTTCAACTAAATGGTGGTTCAAAACTCCTTTTCCCGGGCATTTTTTAATTTCTGTGGGTCAGACAGGTTTAATGGTCATACTGTTGGTACAAAAACAGGTATAGTCAATGTCCATTCAACAAAATGGTGGTTGAAAGACTCTTATTTCCGGCACTTTTTAAAATCTTGGTCAACAGGTTTGGGGCTCATGCTGTGGCCCGGGACAGGTATAGTGAATGTCCTGTGAAACTAAAATGGTGGATCAAAGACACCTTTTTCTTGCACTTTTTAATCTGTGGGTCAGACAGGTTTAATGGTCATTCTGCAGTACAGGGACAGATATAGCCCAAGTCCAGTTTGTGCCCCAAAACCTAAAAGGGGTGGTTCAAAGACTTCTCTCCCTGCACTTTTAATCTGGGGTCAGACGGGTTTAATGGCATACTGTGGTATAGAACAGGTATAGTCAATGTCCAGTTTCAACTAAAATTGGTGGTTGAAAGACTCCAAATTTCCGGCACCTTTTTAATTCGTCGGTCAGACGGTTTGGGGGCTCATGCTGTGGCCCAGGACAGGTATAGTGAATGTCCTGTGAAACTAAAATGGTGGTTGAAATACTCCTTTTTACAGCACTTTTTAATAGGTGGGTCAGACAGGTTTAATCGTCATATTGCGGTCCAGGACAGGCATAGTCAATGTCCAGTTGAACTAAAATGGTGGTTCAAAGACTCCTTTTTCAGGCACTTTTTAATCTGGGGGTCAGATAGGTTTAAGAGTCATGCTGCGTTCCAGGACAGGGATAGTCAATGTCCAGTTCAAGTAAAATGATGGTTCAAATCATACTGCCTTCTGGCAATTTTTTAATTTGTGGGTCATGCAGGTTTAAGGGTCATGGCTGCGGTACAAGACAGGATGTGATGGTGTGTGACTTTTTTTCTGGGGCTTTTATACCTAAGTGTTTGCCTAGATGTAGCACGTATCCATTTGACTGTTGTGGATGTTAATTCCAGCTTCTCCAGCCCTGTTTGGGTGTAATAATGAAGGTGTTGTTCCTCTCTTCATAGACTTTAATGGTCATTGGCGATAATCTATTATCGACTAATCGGATATCGCCCTTGAAAATTTGGGCCATATCGACTATCGACCCGATGACGATAGTCAATGTAATCGCTCATCAGTAGTCGTAATGTGTTTGGAGGCTACCCCTAATAAATGTGCAGGTTTAGCACTAAGGTAATAGTAGAAGTATAGAGGGAGAAGCTAATATGACAATTTCATATCAAATTATACAGTAACATCAATAATCACAATGAAATCAATCTGAGAGCACTGCTTAACCTATTATCTAAAGTATGCGAGAGCCACAGAAGGGATATCCAGAAATTTTGATGTTCATAGAGAGCAAGGCAACAAGTCCCAGGGCAGAGGGGTGGGGATCACCCGGAGAGTCCCAGATCAATTAGTGACCCTCCAGGTGATCCGCAGCCCCAATACCTACCAGAACCAGAACCCTGACCTATCACAGGAGGAGGGGTATTTCCCTGCAATATATCCCAGGTAGAAACGTGTAACTGTGTTGTAAATATAGAAACCTGGTGAGACTATCAGACCAGTAGAGAGAGTTCTTAACTGCTATTCTTGAGGAAGGACAGCAGGGATGACGAGTGAGCAGGATATGACTTGTGCACGCTGATTGTCTATTTGTAATCATACGGTCTGTTTGTGGTCCAACCGAGGGGGGGTGGTGACAGGTAAGAGATGAAAGAGGTATCCCACCTTCAGTAGGCAGTGAGTGATGGGGAGACGATTTAGGTTCGGCAATCTGGCAATGAGTAAAGGCTTTAAGTCTATGTCCTTTTTCCTTCCTTGTTATCAATATGTCTAAGTTCTTTCAGTTGATCCCACAGTAGCTGTTCCTGGTTATGAGGCAGTGAGAAGGACTAAGATGGCGCCCGGAGCCGCTCTAGAAGCCCGCCAAATATTAAATGCCCACCAAATATTAAATGTCAGCAGCCTGGGAAGTATCAATGACCCGTTTACATCCACTGAATGATGAGGATAATCAAATAAACATGTATAGGCAAACTAAGGCCGCTAGTCGCTATAAACTCCTTAAGGGTGTGCAGGACCATTACAAAGTGCAACAGCCCATATAGTTACTCACACTTCTGAGAAAGACAGGGAGAAAGACTTAAAGTCCAGCCATCGTTCACTGGGGTCTTTTACCGATCGCCAAAGAGTCTGCGATGAGGAGGATTTTATCTCAGGCAGCCCAAGAGCAGTGTCGGTGAGTCGGAGAGTTGTGGCGGGACTCGGATCAGACCTCCTCAGCCGCTCGAGTAATACAGGGAGACACAGGGACCTTGTGTCAGGACCGGGACCTGAACTGTAGCTGCGGACAGAGGAGATGATATCGCTGTGTCGCGTGATCTGTTCCGGTCTCCCGGCGGGTTGCACTGAATCCTCTTTTAGAACTCTTCCGTTATTCCTCAGTTCCGAGACTGAAGATGGTCAGCGGCTTGCCTTAGAGGGATCAGGAATGGTTGTTTAGTCCGGGAGGGAGAGTGGCAGTTCAGCAGTCCCCTTTCTCTCAGTCCCCTAGTGTGTGCTTGCCCGCAAACAAGCCAAGATGGCGCCGGTTGTTCCCCTTAAAGCCTGACAAGTGTCTCGTCTCCGGGGGCCGGTCAGGGAGAGGGGCTTTCTTACCGGGGGAGAAGTGTGGCGCTGATAGGTAGGCCAGCGGAGGGACTCGGCTGTGGAACTGCGGTAAGGTCCGCTGCTGCAATGGTGATCCGACTGGAGCGGTCTCCAGGCGGCTTGCGGCCGCGCGGGCCGGGAAGAGCCCGACAGCAGGACCTGGGTGATGGTCTTGAGGATCTCTCCAGATGATGAAACAGGCTTCCAAGGTACCATATTCCCTCGCTGGGCAATGTATCTTTGTAGAAAGCTCTGAAAAGAGCTATAAAGACTTGGATGGCAGTAGATTCTTCTTTGGCTAGCAGGAGCTGATGTGAAGTACGTCTGACTCCATCAACGTCCAGGCCACGCCCCCCAATCCAATGTTTAAAAACATATTAATCTGGCAAAAAAACATTTAAGAAAAAGAGGGGAAGATAGCTAAGGAAACTAATAATGACACATAACCTCACGTTTGAAATTGAGTCCTTTAGAGACAGCAGTGTCTAACATAATATCCAAAATGCCTCCCGATCCCATTGGTGATGATTAATATTGCCACCTCTAATAGGTTTGTTTATTTTCCCAATTGCACATACCATGAGAGAGCTATAATTACAATTGTAGTACTCAATAAAGTGTCTAGTTAGGTTAGGCTTATTTCTGATGGATGTCAGGGAAATATCATTTACATGCTTCAATAATCTGATTTTAAATTTTTTAATTGTACTTCCCACACATTGTAAGTTACAGGAGCGACATGAGGCTATGTAGACAACATGGAGTGATTTACAGTTCATATATTGTTGAATGGGGAATTTTTTCGTACCTGATGAATCTGTGAATTCCTTACATTGACATACAAAGGTACAGGTGCAGCACGGATTTGAACCGCACCTGAAAAAACCCATATAGTCAAGTCAAGTTCATTTTATTGGCTTGAATTTATAAACATTAGAAGTCAAAGAATTCCCCAAAATTCTGGCTTTGCGGGATACACTTTGACACCCTCCAGACAACACAGACCTAAGTACATCATCATCTCATAGAATAGGTAGATAATTTAAAACAATATTTTAAATTTCCTTAAATTGTTTTGTATAATTTAATTTTAATGTTTTTTTTTTTCGGAATGTAGGTTTTGGATTGTATTTCAACAGGTCTGACCTATTTTTACCTAGTATTTTATTTTTTGCCTGATCTAAGAGGCCTATAGGATAACCCTATTGCTCAATCTATGATAAATGGCTTAAACCTGTTTGAAAAATATGATCGTCACTACAGTTGTGTCTCGCACGTATCATTTCACCCATGGAGATAGATTTATGTACTACCCTGGTATGAGTGCTATTGAAATGTAAAACTGTGTTAACCACAGTAGGTTTTCTAAATGTTTTTGAAGTAATTACTTGATCATGTTCTCCTTGCATATTTAGATCAAGAAAACAAATGGAATGACTGTCAACAGTAAAAGTGAATTTTAAATTGAAAAGATTGTTATTGAGATATGACACGAAAGAGGGTATGGCAGATACATTGCCCCCCCAAAAAAAAAATAAAAAATAATAATAATTAGGAGGTCATCGATGTACCTGCCGTACCAGTCCAAACACTGAGAAAAAGGATTTCCAACCGAAAAAAATATAAAGTTCCTCCCACCACGACATAGTTAATTAGCCAATGACAGGGAATATTTAGCACCCATAGAAACAGCTATGAGCTTTGAGCTATAAATAGACCTGATCTTATAAAATAATTATGTGTGATCATAAAATTAATAACATCCAGAGTGTAACATTGTAATTTAACCGAATAATCACTATATTTTTGAAAGTGAAAATGAAGAGCATGGAGGGCTACATAATGTGGAATGCTAGTATAGACTGAGCATCACAGCTAATCAAATTAAACTCATTCCACCATTTCTTATTTTGAAGTGACATAAGAACATCTTTGCTATCTTGCAGATAACCAGGGGCCCTCGGCACCAAAGGTTGTAATAGCGAGTCGCTCCAGTCGTATAATCTTTCAGATAGTGAATAAAGGCCTGATACAATGGGCCTCATTGATGGATTTAAAGATTTTTTGTGGATTTTAGGAAGTCCATACAGGACTGGAATAACTGAATTTTCTATTTTAATATAATCTGCCTGTTTACGGCTCAGGACACCATCTTCCACTAGTGTATGTAGTTCCAAATTAAACTTAGATGTAGGGTCTGCTTGTAGTTTGGAGTTAGCTGACTCATCAGACAATAATAACTGTACAGATTTACATGAGTCGGTTTTGTTTAACACCACCACAGTGCCCCCTTTATCCGCCATTTTATTTTCTACAGTGTTAAATGATTTAAATTGCTTAAACGCCACTTTTTGGGCAGAGTTTAAATTGAGGGAGGAACCTTTAGTGATGGTGTTATGCAAAGCTTTCAAATCTCTTTCTATCAAGTACTGGAATCTGTCCATTGACAAAGTCCTGGATTGAACTGGATAGAAATCATTATTAGTAATAATTCTCCGCCTGATTAGCATGAAGTTCTTGACTATGGACACAGTTCTCATTTTGTAGATCCTGGAGAGACAGTAAGGTAAGCTGTTCAGAGAAAGTAAAGCCCCAAAAACAATTTAGGGTATCATCAGATCTAGTTGAAGGTTCAAAAGCACAGAGAACAACAGAACCAGGTGCCTAATATATCTCATAGGCCCTTGAATGATGATGAATTGGCAGTACTATCTAAGGGATTGTCCTTTGTCCCCACAACAAGGTTTAATGAATTCTCTTGGGTGAGGGACCTTCATCTATTTATTAGAAAAATTAAATGGTTCAAGTATTTTAAGAACAATGATGTACAGATCTGTAATGAGCTAGGAATTAAAATGGAGGACCTTCCAGGGGTGAGGCCACTAGCTGGACTCTTAGAGGAAGGAGAATATGGGAGAAGTATGACACCACAAACTGATTTAAAACCAAAAAGTACAAGATTTACTCCATTACAGGATATTTTTTGAAACTGGTAACAAGGGATCTTGAACTGTTAACTAAGAAGGGACCATCACAAAATTATTATCCTAACCTTACCCAACGGGAAATGAGGGCCTTGGTTGCTTTGGAATTTGACTCCAGCCTTATTATTAGACCTTCTGATAAAGGGGGAATATTGTGTTGATGGATCATGACAGGTACACATCTATGTGTAGTCATCTGCTTGAGGATAAATCAGGATATGCGATTTTAAGTGAAGATCCCACTGAAAGATTCTTGAAGGAACTGGAGACGATTATTATAGGTGTAGTTGATGAGGGACTTCTCTCAGGAGATGAAGCCCATTTCCTGTAACCAAATAAGCCTCAAATTGCAACGTTCTACTCACTCCCGAAGATCCATAAGGGGTTACCCCTTTAAAAGGACGGCCAATAGTGTCAGGGATTGACTCCTTGACAAAAAACCTAGGGATCTATACAGGGCCGCCGTTAAGGGGGTACAGCCACTACAGCTGTAACGGGCCCCGTCAGTTTGTGAAGCAAGGGGGGGCCCGCCAGCAGTGGCTGGTACCGCCACCTCTCTTCACACTATGATGTGAACTGGGCCTGTGGTCCTGTATAGAACTGGGGCCCTGCACTGCTGAGAGAGGCCCCGCGCTGCGGCTCTCATCACAGCTGTGCTAAATGAGCTGCACGGACATTATTTACTTACTCTTCCTGCGCGCTGTGATCGGAACAGTTGGGCCCTCCTCTCTCTCTGCCACCTGGCGGAACGACTAATTAAATCAGTGAGGTCCCACCTAGTGGGGCGGGGCTTCACTGATTCAAATCGTCTTGGATCTCGCTGTTGGCCAGATGCGGCGCGGGCAGAAAGAGAGGAGGGCCTGACAGGCGATAGCTCCCACAGCGCGCAGGAGAAGTAAGTGAATAATTAAGTGTGGCTGCCTGTAACCGGCAGAGTGGGCCCTCTCACAACAGTGACCCGCCACCACCCCCGGCTGTATGAGGGAGGGAGGGGAACACTGCTCGCCTGGCCACCTATCTAACTGGCCACCTGCCTGCCTGACCACCTATCTAACTAGCCACCCACCCGCCTGGCCACCTATCTAATTTCCTGCCCACCCGCCCGGCCACCTTACTGCCAACCTGGCCACCTACCTAACTGACCAGCCACCTTACTGCCCAGGCGCCTGGCCACCTACCTAACTGCCTGGCCATCTACCTAACTGCCTTCTTGCCCGCCCACCTGGCCACCTACCTAACTGCCCATCTCCCTGGTTAACTAGCCCGGCTATCTACCAAAGTACTACTGAACAAAGAAAAAAGGAAAGAGCCTAATCCACTAAATATTAAAAACAAATTTTATTATAACCAATTTTAAATAAATATTAATCAAAATGAGGTGAAATGCAAAAAAATCACCACCACAAGCCAATAATAAGATAACATGCATAAAATGCTATACAAAACTAAATAATAAATCACCCATTTTTACATATAGTCAATGCACCTTGGATTGCCCCGATGTACGTTTCGCCTCAATTGCTTCCTCAAGGGGTACCTAAGTACCTGTCTACCCAGCTACCAACCTAACTGCCTGCACATCTGACTACCTGCCTAACTATCCACCCACCCGGCTACCTACCTAACTACCTGTATGCCTGGCTAGCTACCTATGCGGGTACCAGAGCACCAAAGGGGGAATTATTACCATTTGGGACACTATGTATGGGGAGTTTGTACATAGGGGGGCGGGCACAGGTAGGAAGATGGTATAAAAAAGCGAGGAGTCTCAGGTGTTGTGAATTCTGCAGGGATGAGTCGTGGCCGAGAGAATTAATCACTGAGGTCTGGAGCGGACGCAGAAGAAAGGGGAACATGAAAGACTCATCAGACAAGACGTCACTTGTGAGTCAATAAATGTATCTGCACTGTGTAATATTGGTCTTATTGTAATGAATTACATATTCAGTGACAGTTTGATGGTATTATTCAGCATCTTTATGGCGGAGATATGTGGTGATGATGTAATGGTATTATATGGTCTTTGTATATTGTTTGGCTTTATTGGTCTGGCTTGATCAGTAACATGATAGTGGTGATTATATGGCTGTATTTGCTGGCCTTTTTATACGTACTGACATACACAATACAGATAAACTGTACATTTTAAAATCCAACAAGAACTAAATCCAAAAACAATGGCGCCATTGCATTTTTTCCTGGGGGGAGATGTGATTGTTGGGGATGGGGCAGTGGGCAGGCTTGGACTGAGAGATCGTGTTTCTGGGGGCGGGGTTTGAGGGGAAGATGGGGGGCCCAATTGCTTCAGCTGTATGGGTCCCTGAAATTTCTGTTGGCGGCCCTGGATCTATATACATGGAATACTCAGAGATTTTGTCATCTCTCTACCACTTATCTGAGGGATACCTCGGACCTACTAAGAATATTAGAGGAGATGAATATAGAGGCGGATGTTAAGCTTGCCTCAGTGGATATGGAGGCTCTTTATAGCAGCATTCCACACCACTGGGGCTTGACGGCGATTGAATATTGTTTGAAGATGAGAGGGAGACATTTTGAGAACCATAACATCTCAGTAATAAAACTACTTGAATTTACCTTGAGACATAACTATTTACTCTTCGGATCCAGGGTCTACCACCAGCTCAGGGGTACGGCTATGGTGAGCCCCTGCACTCCCACGTATGTCAATTTATTCCTGGGCTGCTGGGAAAGGACCTTGGTGTTTGCAGAGTAAATAGAGTTGTTTACTAACAACATCTTATTTTGGGGCAGGTATATCGATGACTTCTTCGAGTTGTAGCAGGACACGGAGATGTCATTCAAGGCATTTACTGAGGCTTTGAAAATGAATGAGATTGACCTCACGTTTACATCTGAGATTAATCAGAATACAGTCTATTTTTTGCATCTGAGAATGTCAAAGGATGGCATAGGTTTCCTCCAGACTTCAATCTGTAGATAGAAAATGGCAGCAAATAGTCTTCTGAGGTGAGAATCACATCCTCCTAATAGTCTCAAGAAGGGAATCCCTAACGGACAATATTTGAGAGTGCACAGAAACTGCTCTAGGATAGAGGATTATTACCAAAAGGCAAACGATTTACGAGACAAATTCCTCCATAGAGGGTATCCTCAATCAATGCTTAAAACTGTTTTTAAAAATACTTTGATTAAAGATAGAAACTGTTTGCTTTATCCAAATGATAGAAAAGAAAATGAGGAGACAACACAATTTAGGATAATTGACACTTATGATGATCAGAGCAGTGAGGTAATTAAAATCTTACAGAGACACTGGGGTATTTTGCGGTCTGATAAAAATCGTATTGAATGTTTGCCTAAAAGACCCCAAGTTACCTACCATAAAGTTAGATCTTTGAGAAACAGATTGGTTCATAGCCATTATATACCCCCGAGATGGGAAGGAACTTGGCTTGAGAGAAGACCATTAGGGATGTTTAGGTTTGGTAAATGTCTAGCATGGTCGTATGTATGCCAAACAAAGGAGTTTAACAGTAACACGACAGGAAAAAGCTTAAAAATTCGTGATTTTATGAACTGTCATACTCAGCGAGTAGTCTACCTGTGCAATTGTACTTGTGGGAAACAATACGTAGACAAGACGATTAGACAGATAAGGGTACGTATCAAAGAACATATTGGTGACATCAGACATAGACGTGACCCTCTTCTAACAAGACATATTTGCCAGGAACATACGAGAGATCCCCAAGGTCTATCTTTCGTATGTATAGAAAAAATTAATATGTCATCCAGGAAGGGTAAAATCGATAAAAAAATTACTCTGTAAAGAGACAGAATGGACTTACAGATTAAAGACTATGCAACCTGAAGTGTTAAATGAAATACAATACCTTGGCTGTTTTATCAAGTAAACTATCATACCAGATTCTGTGCTTTGGAGTTTAACAACATTATTGATAGGGGTGGAAAACAGGGGCGGGATAGCCCCATGACCATAATCATCTTGGACATCTATTTTTAATATCTATTAATACATTTTCTTTAATAATTTGGGTATTCTTAGATCCTAGTGGTGTGCCGTATTAACTATTAATTATTGACTATTTATTAAATGGTAGGTAATGATATGATAGAAGGTACCAAGGGAGAGGGTTTTTTTTTTTCAATTGATATTTATTACGATATAGTAAGCTAGTATAAATAGAGTGATATATAGTAAAAACAGTGACATCCCCCTGTTGTTCTGTGACTACCTTTCCCAGTCTGGCTATCTAATGTACTGCTGTTGGAGATGGGCGAATTTCTCAAAAATTTGATTAGTTTTAAAAAACAGCTATATCCAGGCTGCACAGAGCCTGTAGGGTGCTGAAGAACATTGTGCCATGCTTAAATATGCAGAGGGAGCTTGGTTTGGTCTTCATACAATGTTGTGTTTTAGTATGACATGCATTTGACTGCCGCCGCTCTTAGAATCGCTTCACTATAAAATTCCCTGTGCACTTAAGAGGGCAAAACTGGCCAAAAACCTCAAGCGGGAATGTAGACTGACAAAGTCATGGCAGCGCCAGCTGGAAAAAAACAAGCTTAGGGCTCAGGTGGCACCATCAGTGACAGAGTGTGGAGGTGACGGCGGCAGCAGCCACAGCAGCATGAGGTCAGAGAGTGGCACAATGACAATCTGGAGGTGGCAAAAACAGGAGTAGGCCACAGAGTGGCACAATAACACAGTGTGGAAGTCACGGCAGCAGCCACAGCAGCAGCATGAGGTCAGACAGTGGCACAATGACAGTCTGAACGTGGCAAAAACAGGAGAAGGCCACAAAGTGGCACAATGACACAGTGTGAAGGTCACGGCAGCAGACACAGCAGCAGCATGAGGTCAGACAGTGGCACAATGACAGAGTGTGTAGGTCTAACAGCAGCCACAGCAGCAGCATGAGGTTAGACAGTGGCACAATGACAGAGTGTGTTGGTCACGGCAGCTGCCACTGCTGCAGAATTAGGTCTGACTGTGGCACAATTTAATTCTTGAGGTGTCAAATCATTAGTAGTCCAAAGAGTGGAACAATTACATAGTTTGTAGGTCACGGCAGTAGCCACAGCAGCAGCTTAAGATCAGACAGTGGCACAATTACAGAGTGTGCAGGTCACGGCAGCAGCCACAGCAGCATAAAGGTCAGACAGTGGCAAAATGCATTCTGGAGGTGGCAAAAACAGGAGTAGGCCACAGAGTGACACAATGACACAGTGTGTAGGTCAAGGCAGCAGCCACAGCAGCAGCATGAGGTCAGACAGTGGCACAATAACATTCTGTAGGTAGCAAAAACAGTAGTATGCCAGAGAGTGGCAAAATGACAGAGTGTGGAGGTGGCATCAACAGGAGTAGGCCACAGAGTGGCACAATGACAGAGTGTGGAGGTCACGGCCGCAGACACAGAAACAGAATGAAGTCAGAGACTGGCACAATGACACAGTGTGAAGGTGGCACAAACAGGAGTAAGCCACAGAGTGGCACAATGAGTGGAGGTGACGGCAGGAGCAACAGCATGAGGTCAGAGAGTGGCACAATGACAGGGTGCGGAGGTGACGGCAGAAGCAACAACAGCAGCAGCAGCATGAGGTCATAGAGTGGCACAATGACAGAGTGTGGAGGTGGGTGGCAATACCAGTCCCTGGTAAAGATGGTGGTAGGCAGATAGGGAAACTGTCAGCAGATGTGTGGCATCAGGCGGGTGGTGACATCAGAATAGTGGCTGAGGCAGGTAGTTTGAAACCCAGACTCCTTTTCTCACAGTTTGGCTGAGGCGTCATGGCTGATGTAATCTAAATGCCTAAGGCATTAGATTTGGGGAAATCCTGGCCGATCCACGCCTGTTTCATCCTTGAAAAAAGGTCAGTCTTTCCCAAAACTTTTTCCCATGGACTTTTGGGGGGTTTCCTTTTGGGGTAACGAGGGGCCCCCCCCCGCACTAAAAACACCTGCCGGGATGCCACTCTCCCGGGCCCGGCAGGCCCAAGCTTTCCACTGCAAACTCGGCAATTGGGGGCCACCCCTCCATTTTGGCTGCCCAAAATTTCCAGGGGAATTTTCCCAAAACGGGGGGAACAGATTTCTGCCCAAAATAGGCCACCACCTTTTGGGGTTCAGGGAATCCTCCATTTCCTCTGCTCCCGGGGCGATACCCTCCTAACAAGGGGGGGTTGAAGGAAGCTGCTAGCCCAGTGAACCAAACCTTGGGTTGCGGTTTGATAGAGCGGGTGCGGCTCCTACCACCACCCACCTACCCACAGCAGCCGCGGCAGTAAAACGTGGACCCCGGAGGAACCCCCCGAGACCTTTTTAAAAGGAGGAAAAGCCGCCCCATGGGGCAGGGGGCCAACGGGTTTACGGGGGATTCCCTATAGAAAATTTGAGTTTTGCCCTTTCCCCTCAGCAGCTGGGAAAAAGGGTTCCCTTTTTTGGGACTGGTACGAGGGCCAAGGGGTGGAGAGCCGGGATTCCATCCCCCTCCCCGGGTTGGTGACAATTCGATTTGTCACAGCAGGCAAATCAGCAATGCGGGGGCCAAATCTGCACAAGTGTTTTTCCGGGGGACCCCTGCCCCCTCCACTTTTAACTCCCAAAGGTAAATTGCGGGTAAACTGCCTCATCTTCCCATCCCACTACCTCCCCCCACTGCTCCTGCTCCTCCTCTCCTTTTCAGTGAAAAAACCACAAAATTTTCACCCAGAAAAATGCTTTCCCCCAATGCCCCTCCTCCTCCCCTCCATTTTCAGTCCTCACGGGAACTCATGGGGCCCCGAGATGTAGTCCCCAGGGCCCCAAAGCCCCTGCCCAGACAGATTTTTCAGAAATCTTTTGGGGGAACAGAAGCAGTGGAAGACTTTATTCATCCCGTACCCCTGACAAAAAATTTGGGGCCCCTTTTCCCGAAGGGCCTCACAAATGGCGGGTGTCACGCTTGAGTTTGCCACGGGCTGACATCAAAGTTACAAGGGGAGTAAACTATCCGCCGGGAACACCCAAAAATGGGAAAGGGCCCTTTTTCCTGTTCAAACAGGGGGTCCAACATGTGCAGGGGGGGAATTCCAAGGGGTGGAAACACGCATATAAGCGTTTTTTGGGGGGAGGCCTTTTAAAAACCGAAACCCCGCTGCAACTCGGGGAGGGTTTTCCCGGGGGCTTTGGGGGAATGGATAAAGGGGGCATCCCACATTTCCCTTTGGCCATTTTCAGAACTTCTGAAAACGGTGGAAACTTCGGAACCTTTTCAAAACCAATTGAACACAGGCGCCGGGCCCAAGGGGGCGGGGACCATCCCTCCTTGGTGCAGAAACCCCGGTACCCCCAGGTTCCCCCCCCATTTTTCCCGTCACCAGGGTGGGGATTTGCGTTGGCGGGGAGAAACCCATACACCCAAACGGGCTGCATAAACGCGGAGCAGTTCCCCCCTGTGTGAAAATCGTTCGCGAGGAAACCCAAAAGGTGTAGAACTCCCGTGAAAAACCCGCTGTGCCCTACACAGGGGGTATGATGGAGCAGTACTTGTGGGGGCCCTGATTTGGGTGGGGGGTGGGGGAAAGGGGGCGGACTTTTGGCCCAGGAGCAAAAAATTTTTTAAACAACGGGGGAAGGAAAAAAGGGGGCATCTCCTTCCAATTTTGGTTGATGTCCCGGGCAGAACACATTCCCCAGGGGGCCTTAAATGACATGTACGGGCCCTAAACCGTATTTTACAGTTCCACACTCCCCCGCTGCCGGGGCCCCTTTTGGAAAAAACCCGATAACCCTTCAAGGACTGGCCCCCCTTTTCTTTTTCTAAATTTGTAAGGTCTGCTATTTTGCCTTTTTGGAAAAAAATTTTACGGTTTGGGAACCTCCACCCCCGGCTCGCACGGGCCCTTAATTCCTGCTGGGGGGGGCGGAGTCCACCATTTGGCAAGGGGGGGAAAACTCCCAGAAAACCCAAAAACTTGGACAGGACAGGGTCAGTTTCTGTACCTTAGGAGGTTGGACGCATACTGTTGCCCTCTTTGCAATTTCCTCGTTAAACGACTGCGGGCGCCAGGGAGTACGAGGACGGGAACGTCTTGACCAGGGAAAATGATGGCAAGAAACAGCCCCCTTCTGCAAAAGGGTGGGGGACCTTGACGGCTGTAGCACATACGTGCCACTGGCCCTGCTCGTGGGGGCGGGAGGGACCACCAATCTGACCCAAACAGTTCTCCCGGGGCCACCCGGAGGGTGAAGCTGCAAAAATTTTAAACGCGGGGCCGTGGGCCAACTTTAGTTCCCTGGCCCAAAAGCTTCACTTTCGGGGCCCAAAAAGATTCAAACCAAAAACCCATATTCTGCCCCTTGGGGTGTTTTTAGCAAAGAACTCCCACCCCGGGTGGGGTTGGGCTGATTTTACCCAAACCCCGCTCCGGCACTGAGTGACTACTACCGCCCCCCAAAGGGGGGGGGAGATAACCCCTGTCCCCAACCTCTTTCTGGACCCCCGGGAAGCGGGTTTTCTACCCTGTGGTCGTTGGGCTCCTAAACCTCACACTTTTTCAAACCCTCGGGCCTAGGGGGCCAAACCCAACCCCCCTTGCGGGCTGCGCCGCTCCCGGGCACGCAAGCAAACCCCCTTCTCCTGACGTTTAAAGGGAACCCCTTGCTTCACCCCGGCTCCCAAGTGGCGGCCGGCTACATCATCATCTATTTTTTGTTTAAAACGTCACTGCGGTCCCACCCCCCGTCTTGGAAAAGCAGGGGCGCCCCTCACAACTCCCCCTCCCATCCACCCCCATATCAATACTTTGCCGCCTACTGAAAAAGAAGCAGGGGATTTTGGGGCCCCTTTTCTTCGCTGCCAATAGGCTGCTGATTTGCCCTCCCAAATTGTTCTTTCCTTCCGGGGCGGCGGAGCCAAGACCACAATAGTCCCAACTCTGGCTGAGGGAACTGGAGGGAAAGAGGCGGGTTTGGGGGGACAAGGTAAAGGCCGGTGACCAGCCCCCTGGGCCATCCCAAACAAAGGGGTTGTGTCTGTTTTTCCCCACCGACTTTTTGGGCTGGGGTTGGCAGATTCACTGGGGGGGAAGGGGATGACCTATCAACCAATCAAAAACCTTTGGGGGTTGCTGAACAACAAAACGGCCGCTACAGGACCCCGGGGCAGTTGTGGCCTTCACCAAATGCCCCTTTTGCTGCGGAAAACCCCCTTGCTGGGCGGGTTACCTTTTCCTGCTCCAGGACAGACTCTTTTTAAAATGAAATATTCGGGATAGATAAATCAAAACCCCTTTATTTGACCCCAAAATTGAACCCCCTAACAAATTTGGGGGTAACCCTTTGGGTTAAAAAATTGCCTCCACAAATGGCCAGAAAAAATTTTAATTCTTGGGGCCCATTTAAAAACACTGTGTTTTTTTATTTTGAATATAAATGCACAAACGGGCAAAATTTAAAACCTTCGGAATATAAAATTATGCTAAAGGGAAATTTTCTTTTTTGGGGGCGAAAAACAAAGGTTGCTTTATTTTGATTTTACAACTGCAGAAAAATTTTTTTTTTAAAAACCCTTGGATGTAAATTGCGCAAAAGAAAAGTGCTGCCAACAATTCCCACTTTGACTTTGTTAAAATGGCGTATTTTTTAACGGAAAAAACAACAGAAAACCTTGGGATGGGAATTATCTACAGGAAAAAATTTTCTTTTTTGGGGCGTTAAAAAAACCCCCGGTTTTTTAGTAAACCAAAACACAGAACAATGTTTAATTAACCCATGGATCTAAATTTGGGGGCGCAAAAGGGAAATAGAAAAACCAAAAATGAAGGGGAATTTGATTGAAAAAAAGGGCTTTTTTCCTTTAAAACTGAATACAACACAACGGGCTTAATAACCCTTGGATATTCAATGTGCTCAAGAACTGAGCGATAGCTTTTAAAATGTATATGCACTAAATTTGGGGCGCCCGGGAAACCCTATTCCAATACCCCAAAAAAAAAAAAAAAATCAAATTAGAACGAAGAGAAGCATCCTCAAGACAACTGGACACCCCAAAAAAATCGCTGTAAAAAAGGTTAGATTCTTTAGTTGGAATATCATAACCCGCGCGGCAGCAGCTTCCCTACATAGCACATGAAAAGCGTTGAACTCCCAGTCGCACCCCCCGGACTTATATAGGGGGCGGTGACGTCACAGAATCCCCCCGGGGTCTCGTTTGGTTTTCATTCTGAAACAGGTCATTTAGGCTACCCTTTTCCTTTCCTCCCAGACTTCCTTGCCCCAGTAACGCCAGGGGCCCCAAAAATTTTATGAATTAAAAAAAACCCCCTTTGGGTTTCCGCGAATCACCCCAGATTTCGACTTCTTTCAAAAATCAAAATTTTTCCTGAAATTCTAAACAATTCCACTTCTTTTAAAATCAATTGCCCATCTCTAACTGCTTTTTTTGGGGCTGCTTGTGGGGGGCCCCCTTTCGCCACCCGTGGGAGAAAAAAAAGCCCGTTCTTTGGTGGGGGGCCCATTTTAAACCAAAGTGCAGCAAAGAAAGGGGCATCTAGGGAAACCCTCATCCATTCTGGGCTTTGGAAAAATCGCGAAAACGAGGAACGATGCCCGGTGAGTTTGGGGAGCGTCGATGACAACAGTTACCCATCTCAGACTAGACAGGAGCAGTAGCGAATAAAGGACTAAAACTTTTTCGGCAAGGTAGGGGGGGGTTTTCCCCCCGCCCACTTTATCTAAAGTACTCAATAAGCCAATACAGGTAAAACAACGGGATGTAGGGAATTTCTTATCAAACTATCAAAGATGAATCTTTTAAAGCTTTTTTTCACAACCTGCGGCAGTCTCTTGTCTCCTGAATGAACCCTCTGCTAACTTACGGGGGGGGGAAAACGCGCAGGCTTACTTAGAAAAAAAAGGGCAAGGTTCCCAGGTAAAACCTTTTAAAGTATTTATATATATTTCAAATAATTTTAAATACCTGACCCTTTTTGGGGGACACCGGGTGGGGGGTTTCCCTTTTTTTGGTATAGCCCCGGTTATGTGGTTGAAATTATTGCTAGATGTTTTATAGCCTTTTAAAAGGGGTATATTAGGGGGCAAAAAGGGGAGCCATCAAGGTGGGGGTTGCCCTTTTTTTGGATGAATTTCCCGGGCCCCTTTTAAAAAGGGTTTTAATAGGGAAAAACTTTAAGAAAAAGAAACCCTTTCTAAAAAAGTATTCCCCCCTAAAAAAGGTATTGTAAAAATCTAACTAAAATTTTGTTGGGGTTTTTAAAAGGGAAATATAGATTGGTGATTAAAATTTTAGGTTTGACTTTTTAAGAGCTTTTGGTGGGTTCTCGACCATTTTAATAAAATTCAATAAAAGTTAGATTTTAGATAATTGGTTCATTGTTGTGGCAGTGACTTTTCGGGTCATAAACCCTAGAGTTTGTATTATTTTTTTCTGTAGTTTGTTCTAGTTGAAGGTTCCTCAATTGTGGATTCCTGCCACAAATGTCTCATATGGGTCAAAAAACAAAAAAAAATTTTGGTTAAGGATTTTAAATTGGGTGGAAAAAAAAATCAAATTATCTTCAACGGAAAAATTAAATTGGGGGGGGAAAGGGAATTTTTTTGGGTTGCCCGGGGGTGTGAAGTCTTCATCCTTTTGTTTTTTTTCCCTTTTTCTATTTTTTTGGGGCCCTCCCCCGGGTGTTGTTCTTTTTTGACTGATTTTTTTTTTTTTTTTTTGTTTTTTGGGTGGGGGATTTTTGTAGAGTGACTAGCACTCTAGATGCGGTTTGAGGATTCTCAAAAGGAACTCTTGATTTTCCGTATTAGAATAAATGAAGGGGATCGGGGGCCCCCTTTCAGTAAAGGATACAATTAAATCACCAAATCACCCTTTAATGCTCTCCACAGAAACTGCACCCCCCCTTACACCCCCTCCCTCATATCTGTTTTCCCAACCCAAACGGTTTTTTTCCCACTGGGCGGATTTGATCTTGAAAATAAAATTTTCCTCTCCGAACCCCCCTTCCCGCCCCCCAAGATTTTTCACGGGTGGAAACCCGTTCCGGAACTTACACCCCGGGTATAAAGGGCACACCCCCAAAAAACCCTCATATTTTTAAGGGGGCCCCTAAAGAATAAAAATTTTCTCAGCCGGCCCCCAAACAATCCCTTATTGCTAACCTCCCCTCCCCACTCTCTAAGGGCACAAAATTTTCCCTTTTCACTCTCTTCCATTCAGCATTTTATCTGTATATAAAATGTACGGTCCAGGGGGCAGGCCCATCCATTCCATAAACCCCCCCAAATTTTTATGTCAAAATTCCCGGGAAACCCTTTTAAACTTAGCCTTCTTACCCTTCTCTCACCCATATAACCTAAAATTGTACGTCTTTGCGAGCAGGGTCCTCACCCCGGGGTTTTGTCTCATCGGTAAGTAGCTACACCCTCCAAATTCAAAATGCTGCGGAATATTTGGCCTACAAAAAATAAAGATTATTTTTATTTTTTAATTATTATAAATCCCAAAAGGTGAAACTCCTAAAATATCGGGGGGCCAAACTCGTATTATTTAAAGGTTTTTTTTTGGGGCTTTTAAGTCCCCCCCCAAAAGGGGGTAACCACGGGCCGGGAAAAAGGGACTTATTTGGCCAAAAGGCGAAGCAGGAATTTTGCCCTTTGATTTTTACACTTTGCCTCCCCACTTTTAGGGATTTCGATTAACAAATAAAGAAGGGGTTTTTATTATAAACTTTTCCACCATTAACGCTGTCCCCATAAATTTTTTTTTCCCTCCATACTTACAGCAGGTCATCAACAGAAAAGCCTCATAGGATATCATGATAAAGGGGGGGGATTCATCAACCCCCATTGGGGTTTTTTTGGGAAGGGGGAAAACCCTCCCCGGGTCTTAAAATTTACATTTTCCCCCAAAAATTTCCTGTCAGTGGGTTGCCGGGAAAACCCCCAAGTACTGCTAAAAGGCAACCAAAAGGGGATGGGAACCTTTCTACTTTTACACACCATGGGGATGACAAATACAATTGACAAAATTTAAAAAATGGGAAAGGGGTTTTTACATTTATCGGAACTTTCCGAAAACGCGATTTTTTCCCGGAAAATTTTAAAAAATATAACGTTATCAAGGTTTCCCAAACAGGGGCCTTTTTTTTTTGGGGTTTCCCCTCAATTTTGGGCCCGACAACAGTCTCGGGAGCATGGGGCGGGGAAGGGGGGGGGGGGAAAACAGGGTCAGCTGTGGGCGGGTGTTTTTGGATCTAAATTGGATGCGGCAAAAACCCACAGGCCCTTTTTTTTTAATGTAAAAACACAAAAATTTTTCTGCCCAGTCCCCCATTCCTACACTACCCAAATTGCGAGAAACGCCCTCCTGCCGCCCCAATGCTTTGTCACAGCTCAGAGAGACAGTCTCTTCCTGGGGGCTGTGAACTTGGATATATTTACATTAGAGAATTTTAGTTCTATTTAGTTAGAGAGAGACTTGTAAAGACACTAGTGCTGTTTGCAGCTGCGGGGGAGGGGGTCCACAAAGGGGGGGGAGAGGGCCCGCTCAGCCTGTCCTGTCCTGAACTCGCTTTGAAATAGCAGTGTTTTTTTACCCTTTTTGGAAAGCAGACCCCCAACGAGTTGAAATTGTCCCTTTTGTTTTTGGCAGTTTATTGGTGCGGGGGGTTTTCAGTTTGTCGCAATAGCCCCGTACGCAAATTTGGGTTTTACAATTTTTATTGTAACGGGTCCTGAGGTCAGCATTGTTAAAAGCCATATCTCATCTTAAAATTTTTTAAAATATTCTATTAGTCCGGGTGCTCATTTTTGGGAAAAATAGCCATTTGTATGCAAATTTGGTTACAAATTTTTATTAACTGGGCCGTTTCAGGGGTGCCTTTGTCAGCATTGTAAAGTCGTCATACCTGTTAACTTTTCAATAGTGAAATATTGCCCCGTGTTCTCGTTTTTCGCAATAGCCCCCCGATATAAATTGGGTTAAAATATTTTATATAACTGGGGCCCTGTTTTTTTTAGATTGTAAAAACCCCCCACAAACTATCCTATAAAATTTCAATGTTGATATTTCATCCCCCCACTCATGTCCGGGTTTTAAAAAAAAAATGGTGGTTTAAAGACCACTTTTTTCCCCCGGGACTTTTTTTATCTGTGGTCAGTAGGTTTTTGGGCATGTGCTGTACAGGGGAAGGGGTAGTAATGTCCAGTTCAAAAAATAGTGGTTTTTTAAATACTTTTTTCTTCTGGCACTTTTTATTAAGGGTCCATCAAGGGGTCTTCTGGTTTTGGAGATGCCCCCCGTAAAAGAAACCAATAGTAAGAGTCTTATTGAAAAAAGCTTATTTCCTGCACTTCAATGCCATCAAAATGAACAGTGGTTAATGGGTCTCCACCCTCCTTAATCCACGTTCCAAATCAAAAGTCAGTAATTTCTTTCAACCCACTTGACATTAGAATACAGGACTTTCAGACAGGGCTCGTTGACAAACTGGAGACATGTGTTGCCTCTTCTTCACGTTTTAATGTCAGGGTGGAAAGCGACAGCAACTTGCCAGCAGTCGAATGGCAAGTAGCCGTAGCAGCAGCAACATCAGAAGAAAGATTGAAAAAATAGTTTTTTTTAAAATAGTCAATTTCTTATTGAGAATTTTTATTCTGAGGGTCCATAAGGGCATTTTTTGGTGGTTTTGGGGTCAGGCTACTTTAAAATGGATGCCAGGAGTGGCAATAGGGTAGTATTCCTGCCAGGGGCCGGAACAAAAAGGTGCCCTGTGATATGTTAAAAATAAGAAGTAGTAATGGGTGGGTGCCCCATTTGATTGAGCTGCATGTGGCCATGAAATGGTTGATAGATATCTGACGGCAGCCCTGGCTCTCGCCGCACCCGCTGTAACTAAGATCCTGTCAGCTGAACCTCCGCATTCCCCGTGGGACGTTTTTTGCTGCAACCAATATGTGGGGACGAGATGTTGGTCCCTGGTGCAAAAAGTGATGGGGGTTCTCCTGCCATTCCCATGTGCCATTTCTAGTACTGGTGTTTTTGTTTTGTGTGAAAGGTGCCCCGTAACTGCTGGTACCGCTGTACCTGCTGTGACTACGCCGTCCTCAGTTTTCGGTTAGCCATTGAACATAATGAATTATTTTAGTCTATGAATTTTTTTTCTGTGATTTTATAGCTTTTATTTACTTGCCTAAGATGTAGAACATATCCAGTTCACTGTTGTGGATGTTAATTTCAGCTTTTCCTCACCTGTTTGGGGTGTAAGAATGAAGCTGGTGTTCTCTCCCCCAAAACTTTAAAGGCATTGGCGATAATCGACTATCGACATGATAATTGCCGATATCGACTATCAACCCGATAATGATATTTGACACAATCGCTCATCACTAATCACCAGCTTTCAACATCATGACCATCAATTCTTTTTTTTTTTTTAATTACGTGATCTTGATTACAGGTACCATTGAATCCTTATGTGCTTCAAACTCATGGCACCCACAAGGTTGCTAGCTTGTACTAGCTCAAAAGGGTGCTTCTATTCTATACTGAGCAAAGGGTCTGAATACTTAAGGCCATGTGATATTTTAGTTTTTCTTGTTTAATAAATTTGCAAAAATGTCTACATTTCTGTTTTTTTTCTTTCAAGATGGGGTTCTGCACCCCATTAGTGTACATTAATGAACAAAAAAAAAAAAACTTTTTGGATCTTATCAAATGGCTGCAATGAAACAAAGAGTGAAACATTTGAAGGAGTCTGAATACTTTCCGTACCCACTGTATGAGGGCTTGTTTTTTTGTTGGACAAGATGTACTTTTTTATGATGCTCTTAAAAGTACCATATAATTTACAGGGAAGCCAACAAAATAATTCAAAGTGGGATCAAATTGAAAAAAAAATATTTTTGTTTTTATGTTGTTCACTCATCAGTATAAATTATGTGTTATCTGTACTTGTTGATATGATTCTGACAACAGCAAATATATAGGGCTTATGTTATGTTGTAAGAAACAAAAGTACTCTATTTCTGGCATTTTCACTGCAGCACTATTTTCTATGACCAATATTTTTCTTTTGTTCTTTCTTCTTTGGACATAAGCGAGGGCACATTTCTTACAGGCTGAAGTGTAGTCTTTATTGGTACCATTATGGGGTACATATGACTTTTTGTTCACTTTTTTTCCAAGTTTAAAGTTTCGTAAAATGACCCCCCAAAAAAGGGTGTTTGAATTTTTTTTCCTTCCGTGGTGTTCAGCATGTCGGATAGATGATATTCTATTGAATATATTGTACATTTATGTGCGGGACCATCCCAGTTTTGTATAACCTTTTTTAATTCTTTATTTATAAAATGGACAAAGTAGGCTGATTTGAACTTTCAATATTTTTTTATTTTTTATATTTTAAAACTTTCTTTTAACGTGAACGCTCAGTCCCTTTAGGGATTGACTTAGATAAGATACGCTAATTGCTTGTACACCTTTCTGCATTATATAAATAATGCAGAACATGTGTACAAAGATGCCGTTCTATTACTTGCTACCTGAGGCGATAACAATATGTGTTATTTTTTATTTATTCTTTATTTATAAAATGGCAAAAGGGAGTGAATTGAACTTTTAATATGTATATATATATATATATATATATATAATATATTATATATATAATATATATATATATATATACATTATATATATATTTTTTTTTTTTTTTTTTTTTTTTTTTATACTTAAGCAATAGAAACAATTACATAGCGGCTGTGGTAACTGCCATGGTAACCAGTTGGCATCCTGTAATATTGTCACAGAGGAGTGATTCCACAATACTCTGCACTTTAGATATAAAAAGCCTATATACCAATATACCGACAGAAGCTGGCTTAGATATTGTCAGAGAACATCTTAAAAAAAATCGAAATTTAACAAATCAGAAAATCTCCTTTTTGATGTCCTTACTAGAAGTCATATTAATTGACAATTATTTCAGATTTGGGGGAGAATTCTATCTGCAGCGACAGGGGGCCAGTATGGGTTCTCCAGTCGCACCAAGTTTTGCGAACATGTACGTAGAACATATTGAATCCAATTACATCATCCACGGACCATATAGCCATTTAATTGGTGTATGGTTTAGATATGTTGATGATGTATTTGTATTGTGGCAAGGTAGTGAATTAGAATTCAGAGAATTCAACCAATACATCAATAATATCCACACGTTGCTAGAATTCACTGCAACTGTGGATAAAGAACAAATTAATTATTTAGATGTTACTGTTTATAAGAGAGGACATATATTAGAGGCGACCTTATATAGTAAATCGACCGACAGAAACAACATGCTACATTGCAAAAGTTTTCATGCTCCTAACGTGACTAGAGGAATACCTAAAGGCCAATTTTCTAGGATTCGACGAATATGCACGACAGATGATGAATACCATCGAAATAAAAATAATATGATAGAAAAATTCGTAAGCAGAGGGTATTCTAGAAAAAAAGTGTCTAAAATAGCTGAGGAAGTGGGCAATAAAACAAGAGAAGAATTTAGACATAAACAGACACAGATAAAACAAGAAAATGCAATCGATTTTGTTGCAGTATATGATGACCACGCTAAATTAGTGAAAAATATAATATTAAAATCTTGGAGAATTTTACAGAGTGACCGGGAGTATGGTAAATTATTCACTGACAAACCACGCTTTATCTACCGTAGGGGACAAACCATTGGCAATATGGTAGTTCACTCAGATTTAAAAATTAAAAGAACACGACAAAGCTTCCTTAGTACCCCCAAAAAGGGTACATTCCCGTGTTTAAATTGTCAAAACTGCACGGGAATAATTAGAGGTGAATTCATATACCATCCAATGAAAGGCTATACAATTTGGAGTAGGGGTCTATTCACATGCAATTCAACAAATGTCATATACATGTTAAAGTGCCCATGCGGCAAAGTGTATGTGGGTCAGACTAGTCGCCAAATAAAAGTAAGGATTAATGAGCACCGTTCACACATACGTTTGTTTAAAAGAAGGCAAAAAGAAAGCAAAGAAGATCTAAGTAAGAAAAAATTTGGTGAAACAAGTGTAGCCAAGCATTTCTTTGAATTTAGTCACAATGCCAGCGAAGTAAAATGGTGTGTGTTGGAGCAAATAGAAGGGGAGAATAATGACGATATAAAAAGAAAGCTGTTACAGAGGGAGGTATATTGGATCTCCAGATTGGAGTCACTCAGTCCGGCTGGATTGAACGAGGAATGTAAATGGAGTGCGTTTCTTTAGAGCACCGCTATGTAAATAGAATTGAGTTGTAGAAGTGAGTAGGATATTTTTCACTAGTAAGGGTAGGGGTTAAAAAACCACACCTGAACGTAGACAGACTATTTAAGCATAGGTGCACACTTAGAAGGTAAGCTTGACAAAGGGGGTTGTCCCGAAACGTCGCGCAGGCGCTTTAGCCTTCTCAGACATCAGACGGGAGGATCAGTCTAAGACGGGAAGGAGCTACGAGACGTGAGCCCACAAGTAGCGAGGCTGTATTGAAGCTAAGTGCTTTTTGTTTGGATAGTACGGGATACGTTTGATATAGCATGCTGTGCTTTAGTTCTGCCTGAGAGAATAATATTGGAAGAGAATTGCGATATAGCAACATTAGTGGACATATGTTGAATTGTATTTCACCATCTGTTGTATACCTATTTACATGTCGCATCGCATGACTTGCAGCTCCTGTACATCTACGAAAGTAACAAAATAGCATGCATATGAAAAGACTGTGTTGTTAAAGGATACTATAAGGATAAACCTTGCACTAATAAAAGCTAAAATATAGCGAAAATTATTAATTGTGTTTCTCATTGCATAACCCGTCTAGAATATTATTAGAGGAGTGGGAATAGGGTAGTATTCCTGCCAGGGGCCGGAACAAAAAGGTGCCCTGTGATATGTTAAAAATAAGAAGTAGTAATGGGTGGGCGCCCCATTTGATTGAGCTGCATGTGGCCATGAAATGGTTAATAGATGACTGACGGCAGCCCTGGCTCTCGCCGCACCCGCTGTAACTAAGGTCCTGTCAGCTGGACCTCCGCATTCCCCGTTGGGACGTTTTTGCTGCCACCACATATGTGACGAGATGTTGGTCCCTGGTGCAAAAAGTGATAGGGGTCTCCTGCCAGTTCCCATGTGCCATTTCTAGTACTGGTGTCTTGTTTTGTGTGAAAGGTGCCCCGTAACTGCTGGTACCGCTGTACCTGCTGTGACTACGCCGTCCTCATGTTTTCGGTTAGCCATTGAACATAATGAATTATTTTAGTCTATGAATTTTTTTTCTGTGACTTTTATAGCTTTTATTATCTTGCCTAAGATGTAGAACATATCCAGTTCACTGTTGTGGATGTTAATTTCAGCTTCTCCTCACCTGTTTGGGTGTAAGAATGAAGCTGGTGTTCCTCTCCCATAGACTTTAATGGACCTTGGCGATAATCGACTATTGACATGATAATTGCCGATATCGACTATCAACCCGATAATTATATTTGACACAATCGCTCATCACTAATCACCAGCTTTCAACATCATGACCATCAATTTTTTTTTTTTTTTTAAATTACGTGATCTTGATTACAGGTACCATTGAATCCTTATGTGCTTCAAACTCATGGCACCCACAAGGTTGCTAGCTTGTACTAGCTCAAAAGGGTGCTTTTATTCTATACTGAGCAAAGGGTCTGAATACTTAAGGCCATGTGATATTTTAGTTTTTCTTGTTTAATAAATTTGCAAAAATGTCTACATTTCTGTTTTTTTTCTTTCAAGATGGGGTTCTGCACCCCATTAGTGTACATTAATGAACAAAAAAAAAAAACTTTTTGGATCTTATCAAATGGCTGCAATGAAACAAAGAGTGAAACATTTGAAGGAGCCTGAATACTTTCCGTACCCACTGTATGAGGGCTTGTTTTTTTGTTGGACAAGATGTACTTTTTTTATGATGCTCTTAAAAGTACCATATAATTTACAGGGAAGCCAACAAAATAATTCAAAGTGGGATCAAATTGAAAAAAAAATATTTTTGTTTTTATGTTGTTCACTCATCAGTATAAATTATGTGTTATCTGTACTTGTTGATATGATTCTGACAACAGCAAATATATAGGGCTTATGTTATGTTTTCAGAAACAAACATTCTCTATTTCTGGCATTTTCACTGCAGCACTATTTTCTATGACCAATATTTTTCTTTTGTTCTTTCTTCTTTGGACATAAGTTAGGGCACATTTCTTACAGGCTGAAGTGTAGTCTTTATTGGTACCATTATGGGGTACATACTGTGTATGACTTTTTGTTCACTTTTCTTCCAATTTTAAAGTTTCGTAAAATGACCCCCCAAAAAAGGGTGTTTGAATTTTTTTTCCTTCCGTGGTGTTCAGCATGTGGGATAGATGATATTCTATTTGAATATATTGTACATTTATGTGCGGGACCATACCAGTTTTGTATAACCTTTTTTAATTCTTTTATTTATAAAATGGACAAAGTAGGCTGATTTGAACTTTCAATATTTTTTTATTTTTTATATTTTAAAACTTTCTTTTAACGTGAACGCTCAGTCCCTTTAGGGTACTTGACAACTAAGATACGCTAATTGCTTGTACACCTTTCTGCATTATATAAATAATGCAGAACAGTGTACAAAGATGCCGTCTCTATTACTTGCTACCTGAGGCGATAACAATTATGTGTTAATTTTTATTTATTCTTTTATTTGTAAAATGGCAAAAGGGAGTGATTTGAACTTTTAATATATATATATATATATATATATATATATATTATATATTTTATATATTATATATGTATATATTTTTTTATACTTAAGTAATAGAAACAATTACATAGCGGCTGTGGTAACTGCCATGGTAACCAGTTGGCATCCTGTAATATTGTCACAGAGGAGTGGGGATATGAATAAAGAAAGGTTACTCATTCATCTAGATGACGTGGTCGTAGTATCATCATATAAGTTGTTAAACATCAGGAATCAAAGCCTACTACATTCCCTACTGTTAGCGGTTGGTATCAGTTGCAATTAGCACCCGGCACCCGCCTCCTGTGTAGTGGAATTATAGCGTAAACCTGCTACATAGCACCTTGCCATAATTATGACTTTCTTGTACATCAAATGTTGGTAAGGGGTTAAACTAAACTTGCTGAGCAATGGGTAGTCAGTGAAGCGACTGGTAGAGGGGAGCCATAATGAGGAGAGAGATGAATTGGAAGACAGAGAGAAGAATGTTGCAGCATAGATGGGAGATGTCAAGGGTGTTATAGAGCAATTTTGTAGCGTCAAAATTATTAAAAGAGCAGGTTCAGGAAATATTTTTAGGTGGAGGTAGCATGTGGTGGTATGGACTTTAGTGTTGAGCGATTATTATCGACAAAGTTGAAATCGGCACAGTTTTTATGGTGATCGGATTTTTTAGATCATGCGATAATTTAGGTTCAATAATATGTGCATAATCTATTAATGATCGCCACCTTTTCGGCGCTTCCTGGTCATTTTTGGAGGCCAGAAAATATAGCTTACAGATTAGTGTAGGGTGAGACTGGTGTGTGCGACCCACAGTCTGCGGATGTGTTAATGGTTGCGATTCGGATGGAAAAAAATCACATGGACCTCGTTTTAAATAGAACAGCGTTTCCTGTTCAGCCTCAGGTCTTCAGGTCTCAGAGCTGTAGGACGTGTGCTTGGCTTGTTGCCCAAACAGCTCAGCAAAATTATTATTTTCTTCATAGAGAAACCTCTACTATCTAGCTGTGTGGACCTTACAATTTAGTTAGAATTAGAGATTGGAAGATTTTTTTTAGTGAGGTATGATGAATTTTTTAAAGGGAGGCATCTTCCGCTATAAAGGTCACGGGGGGGGGGAGCAGAGGGGGGCCCCGCGGGCGGCAGAACACATACAAGTTATAAAGAATACTGGATAAAGTTTACACCGAAGACTTAGTTGTAGACGTTGCACATGCTATTGCTTTATTATATAAACAGTTATATATTCTATCTGAAATTTTTCCTGGAATATTGGGCAGCCTGAACTTTTAGGATACAACATCTTTTCTAGTTATGCAGGTTTCTGTGTTTGGTGCACAAACTACCACCTTATTATTTCAGTATTACATTTCAGATAGGTGTTCATTTTTAAGTTTGAACCCATTCCAAACCTTTGTTGTATATCCACACTTGCACTTAAAATTTGAATCCTGCAATTTTTAGTCTCCAACAGGGAATTGATTGATAGGTGACATATATATTAATGTTATTATCCAGAATACATTTCTGATTAGTGTTTTTTTCAATTTGGCGCAGGCCCTGCTCTTGTGGATAGATTAATTTGCAGTTAAATGTGAATACAGCAATTTGTTTAGTCACCACAGTGAATTGATAGGTGCACACACATATTATACCTTGGTTTTATCCCCACTACCCGAATACATTTCAGATAGTGTTTTTTTCACTTTGGCAAAGGCCAGCTTTATTGATAGATCTACTTTGGCAGTTTATTTGAATCCAGCAAATTTTGTTTTATTTTGGAGGATTTGAGATTAGCTGTGATTTGCCGTTCTTTTACATAAGAGACTTTCCAAAACTATTCCATACCTTCTCAAAATTTTTATATTTTACTGAACATGGGAGCGAAATTCAGGTGGTAAGGCGTGAAAAGAGGGGGTCTAGGACATGGAGGTAGCGGTACGAGAGAAGGGAGAAGGTGCTCTTCCAGTGTGGCCGACAACACGCATGCAGGCGGATCGTCAGTTTGCCACCCAGGACCGTCAAGGGACTGTCTATCGCTGGGTCAGGGCCCTGTGAATATCGTAACGAAACTGCGCAGGCGCCAATTCTTGTCCTTCAGTGGTTACTGCAACTCATGCATTCCAGCCAGTCTTACCTCCATCGTCCTCCAGTCACGGCCACAATGGTCGTCATCAGCATCACCAGGCATCAGTTTCCAAACATGAAGCAGCCCAAATGTCAACCTCTTGTACTCCACACTGTGGATAATCTCATTTTCTGAAGACCTCTTTTGATGACAAAAATGCGGTTGAGGTCAGAAAGCGTGTTAAAAGATCCAAGAGGCCAAAGAGGATGATTTTCTATGCTCTGACGCCCAGTTACTGAGTGCAATCAGGGAGAAGAAGGAAGCCGGTCAATCGGCAAAATTTCCCGGACGCGGTTGGCAACGCCTTGCAGTCACTCTTGCTTGTAGCCCGCGCTCCTGATGCAGAATGTTCAGGACGCCGACGTCACCTGTGTTGATGATGTTGATGACGTTCATTGCGGATCCAATGTGGGTCATTTCAGCAGAATTTGCTTGAGAGCGCCTCATCACTGGTGAGGAGGAAGACGGATGGGGTTAGTATCAGTGCGGGTCCGCCTCAAAACAGGGAGGAGGGCGGTCGCCAGAGAAGTCCCGCTGATATGATTCGCAGCCACAGTCAGCGCAAAAAAACCCGGCGTCAAAAAGGTCCAGGATCCCTCATCATGCCTGGGGCCCTTCTTTGACCCTAGGCCTCTGATTCACCCTCAGCGATGTAATATGCCGCCTAAGCCGTTAAAAAGCATAAGTAGAGGCAAGAAAGAACTTAGGTGGTTAACCACCACCAACATGTTAGTCAACATGCAGCGAATGCCTTGTGTTGAAATGGACGGCAATAAACTTGGCAAAAAGGCAGACACGACGCCGAGGACATCACAAACCACTGTCACACCTCTGTCTCTGCCTCCTTCTCTCTGCCACCAACCAAAGCGTTCCCATCAGATGCCCAAGTCTAATTACAGAGTTCATGATCGGGATCAGCCTCGCTTCAGCCTCCACCGTCGCCCGAGTACCAACAGACACCACAGAGGACCCCATCCTACCCCTTTCTCCTTCCATCGTTTGAGAACACTGCAGCCACGTACTGCGGCCACAGTACTAGCAGCCAGCCTTCTGTCTTCCAGGTTTGGGAGCAGAGAAACACTTTAAACCCAAACAATTCCAATGCCAAATGCCTGAATGTCGGCAAATTGCCAGGCTTTGGACTTGGAAATGTTGCCTTTCAGTCTGGTGGACACAGATGGGTTCCGCCATGTCATGGCCCTTGCCTGCCACCAATACCAGATGCCGAGCAGGCATTTCTTTGCCAAAAAGCCGTCCATGCCATGGACACTGCCTGGAAACCACGTGTCATCTAAAAATTTCAAGCGCGGTTGTTCTGCATATGTGGCGAAGTGGTTCAATCTGCCACCAAACACATGGACTAGTAAGCACGGACCAAGGACCCGCTATATCTCTGTGACTGCTCACTGGGTGAGCTGGGTGGATTGTTATGGGGGTACGAGGTGGGCTTACAGGCCGGGAGCTAGCTCTTCAAAACCGCCAGGGTGGTTGCTGGGTTTCTTTCACACAAGGTCCTATGGTTGGCATCACGTGCCCAGAGAATCCAGGCCATCGTTGAAATTAATCGGTCTTGGAGAAGTCACACACACACAGTTTCAGGAGCTGTGGACGGCTCTCAGCAACGTGACGAGTCGCTGGCGGGTGACTAGAACCTTGTGCCATAGGCAAGGTTGGTGTTGGCGATAACGGGCGAAATTGCTGGCCCGCCCTTAAGATCGGTAGGAATGGAGCGAACATCCCTTGCTGCACATGTCATGAAACATGTCGTCCCAGAAATTTCTAAAGCGCACCGGGTTCTAGGACTGCCTGCTGAGATAGGCTCGAAGTCCTAAGTTCGCAATTCCGCAGTTCGCTCCTCCACTTGCTTCATCCCGCACTGGCTGGTTGCAGCGTCAGCTCGGCCTCCCAGTTCAACCGTCCCCTTGATGACATGGCAACACGCTGGATTTCCCATCCCTCCACTTGCTCCAGCATTGTCGGCAGCAGCGCATCAGCGCATATCGGCAATTAAGCAGTACGAAGTGACACATCGGCCTGTAACAGCTGCAGACCGAGTGAGGAACTCGGGGTGTTGAGCCACCGAGAGTCGAGGCAGGGTGGTGGAACGAGCATTGCAACTATCCTTGCAAGTTTTCGACAGGAAAGCCACCAATAAATGGTTACAGCATGTGCGGCATTGCCATTGTCAGAATGGTAGCCATTTGGGTGATCTTGGTTCTGGGAAGAACGATAGTTTGGACTATTTAAAAACAAAGGTCCCACCAGCGAAGAGGGGGGGATGGACACAGATGCGGAAACGGAGCCTTTCTCTTCCGTCAAATCCAAAAAGGCACGAAAGTTTCAAAATTTTATCGGTTTCTTTTGGGCCCGTGGGTTCGGGGAAAAAGAAATTTGGAAGGGGAGGGAATCAGCTTCAGGGGGGGTTTCTTTAAAAGGAAAGCCCGGGTGTTTTTGGAAGCTGTGCGGAGGCAGCGGAGGGAAGGAGGAGGAGGAGGGGGTTTTCCCTTTGCCCTTCGAATTTTAAACCGACTTTCCCTTCCCTTGGGGGGAAAGTTTTTGGCGGGGAATTTGGGGGGGGAAAGGGGAAAGGGATGGGGAAAAGATCAGTTTGTAGTCCCCCCTCGCCCCAGGGGGCTGGGGGAAATCGGGGGCTCCTTTCTTTTAAATGGGTGTTGGTTTGCTCATTTCCCCCAACATGTTCCTCGCCATTAAGGCCATCAAAATGAAAACAGTTTACTGGGGGGCCCAAACCCCCCGGGGACCCCCGGTACAAAAAAAAAACTCACCTTTCCCTTTCCCAAACCCACCCAAATAGAGGGTAAAAAATGCGGGAAAAATGGGGGACCTTGTGTTGGGGAAAACGGGGAAAAATTTCTGTTGGTTGTTCACTTTCCCACAAATGTCCGGGGGGGGAAACAAACTTAGCGGGGACAGCAGTAGAGTCCCAAAGTAGGCGAAAGGGGAGCAGCAGGCAAGGTGGAAAAAAGGCCTAATGGGTGCCCTTTTGGGAAAATTTCTTTATTTACCCCCTCCCCAAAACGCATGCAATGCGGGGCCACACTTTTCCAAAAAAGAGACCAGTTTTAAGTTTCATTGTGCACGACTATCTGGGGAAAACCCCGATTTTTTTGGGTAGGGTTTTTTCCGGGAACCAATTGATTTTTTGGGTTTATAAAAAAATGGCCCGAATGGCCCTAGCTGGTAACCCACGAAAATAGAGGGGGTTGTCCTCCCCAAAACACCAGCGTCAATCTGGGCGGACCTTCAGACGGGCCTAAAATCGATTTTTTTAAAGGGAAAAAACGCATCCGGTTTCCACAGAAAATTGGGGGATTTTTAAAATTTTCTTAAAGGGTTGAATCGGCCCAATGGATCTCTGATGGTTGGGGGCCCCTTTTTCCCGAGGTCCCCCCTTTTAGTTAAAGGTTTACTTCACTTCCCTCTTCAAACAGAAATGGTCCTCTTGAAAAATTTTTTTTTAAAATGTTCCCATTTCTTAGGCAATTTTTTTTATTTTTCCCAACATTTTAAATTTTGCTGGTTTTGCTGTAAAGGAAAAACTGTAAAAGAAGCAAGGTTTCATGCAACCCCCGTTTTTCCATTTACCCCTTTATCTTTGGGAAGTTTTTGCTTTTGTCAATGGTTTTGAGGTCTTTGTTGCGGTGAGTTTACAGTAAAATTTTATGGCCCTTTTGGAACAAAAAATGGGGTTTTAAGGGGCCCCAATTTTCCCCACAATTTTTAATGGTGGCTGAAAATTTTATTTTTTATAATTTTTTGGGGGGTGATGTGGGCCTGTGGATACGCAATAATCATGGTCCTTGGGAACGGGAAATTTTGGCTTTTTTAAAAGTGGCTTTTCTCCCCCCAAAATTTTTAATAGTGGCGGGAGAAGTCTTTTTTAAAATTTTTTTGGGGTTTCTTTTAGCTGTGAGATTCGAAAAACCCTTGGGCCCTTTTGGAAACAGAAATTTTGGCTTTAAGTGGGTTTTCTCCCTCACATTTTTTAAAAACAGTGGTGAAAAGTCTTTTTTTAAAATTTTTGGGGGTCATGCTGCTTTGAAATCCCGCAATCTATAGGCCCTATTTTTAAAAAAATTGTTGTTTCTAAAAGTTTTTTGTTCTTCCAATTGTCAAGGTGGCTAAAGGGGGTGATGGTTTTGCTTTTCAGAAACAGGAATAGGGGAAACACTGTTAATGGACACATATTGCAAAATGACTTGTTTTTGCAAATCTTTAACATAGCTAAAACCCCTGTTTTTGGGGAAAAACCCATTTTAAAACAATTTAAAAAAAAGGGGAAAAAAAGAAAAGGGGGGGAAATTTAATCCATTTTTTAAAAAAGTGTTTTTTTTAGAATTAAAAAATACTAAAAAAATTTTCATTTTTAAAAAAATAGGCTGGGGAAAAAAAATTTTCCCCTTTAATTGTACAAGGGAGGGGAAGGAAAACTTTACCGATGTTGGGTTATTCAGAGGACATGGAAATTTTGGAGGGACGGGAAAAAGAGACAAAGTACAGGGGACAATTTTCTCCAGCAAGTTGAGTAAAAAAGAAAAAGAATGCCAAAAAAAAAGGGAAACCGGGTGCAAAAGGGGGTTAACCACCAGTATTTCCCAATGAAGCTCAAAATTTGGGCGCCTTTATTCGGAAGGGGGAAGCGCTAACCCCGGGGGCAGGGCCAGTATATGGGCCAGTGAAACTTTAAAAAGGGGGGTTGGGAAAAACTCCTTTTTTCAGGCACTTTTTTAAAAATGGGGGTTTATGCAGGTTTGGGGCTCATTTCTGGGGCCGGAAAATGTATAGCAAAAGTCCCGTTCAACTTAAAAAGGTGGTTTAAAGACTCCTTTTTCCGGGACTTTTAAAACTGGGGGGCATTCGGTTTGGGGTCATTTTGTGGGCCCCGGACAGGGTTTTGTCAATTCCTGTGAAAATAAAAAGGTGGGGGGAAAGAATCCTTTTTTCCCCGGCCCCCTTTTAATCTGGGGGTTTTGAAGGTTTAATGGTCATTCTGCGGTACAGGACAGATATAGTCAATGTCCAGTGAAACTTTAAAAAGGGGGTTGAAAAGACTCCTTTTTCCCGGCCCTTTGAATTGTGGGGGCAGACGGTTTAATGGTTCCCTTTGCGGGACCCGGAAGATTTTAGTCCCAAAGTCCATGAAAACTAAAAATGGTGGTTGAAAGGACTCCTTTTTCCGGCCCCTTTGAATTGGGGGGGGTTTAAAGGGTTTTGGGGTTATGCTGTGGCCCAGGGGCAGGGGATAGTTTTAATGTCCAGTGAAAAAATTTAAAATTTGGGGGTTTTTAAAACTCCTTTTTCCCGGACTTTTTTTTCTGGGGGCATGAGGGTTTTGGGGTCATGCGTGGCCCCGGGGCAGGGAAGTATATGTTCCCGTGAAAAATAAAATGGGGGGTTTAAAGAAATCCTTTTTCCCGGGACCCTTTTTAAAAGTGGGGGGGCATGGGGGTTGGGGGGTCATGCTGCGGGTTTCCAAAGGACAGGGATATTCAATGTCCAGTTCATGTAAGATGATGGTTCAAATCATACTGCCTTCTGGCACTTTTTAATTTGTGGTTGATGCAGGTATAAGGGTCATGCTGTGGTACAAGACAGGGATAGTGAATGTTGTGTGTTTTTTTTCTGTGGCTTTTATAACCTAATGTGTGTTGCCTAAGATGTAGCACGTATCCATTTGACTGTTGTGGATGTTAATTCCAGCTTCTCCAGCCCTGTTTGGGTGTAAGAATGAAGGTGTTGTTGCTCTCCCATAGACTTTAATGGTCATCGCTCATAATCGACTGCTCACTATCGACTATCTTGTCGATGATGGTCGACTATCGACCATCGACCGATGTCGATGGCCAACACAATCGCTCAACACTAATGGACTTAAAGGTGTGGTTTGAAGGATAGGTCAGAGTTCAATATTATTCTAAGGCAATAGGCTTATGGGACAGGTGAAAGCACTAAGCCATTGACCATAACAGATGTGGTAAAGGTGTTGAGTGGAATAGGGGAAAGATCATTAACTCATTTTTCTTCATGTTGAATTTAAGAAAGCAGGAGTTGAAGAAAGAAGATATGGAAATTAGACTTCATGGAACCTGGGCAAGGGAATGTATGTTTGATTGTGGTCAGCAAAAAAGTGGTAGCAAAAGTCTTGTAATATGAGTTGCCAAGAGTTTAAAAAAGAGTAGATACTCAAGGACCGAACCTAAAGGGCCACCAAAATAAAGAGGGTGAGACAAGTAAATGGAGTGAGAGAGAGAAATAAAAGATGTTCAATGGGTGAGGCATGAGGAGATCCAAGAATGAGCAAAGTCTGTGGTGCAAGAGAATGACAGATAAATAGTTTTTTTGGCCAAACACTTACAACATAATGAGCAGTAGTTCCATGATATTACTAACCATCAGCCATGCAGCTGGTAAGAGGCCTTCAACGGTGTCCTGATGAAAGTAAAGGGATATCTAGAAAGAATGATATAAGATTATTAATTACTTACATCTGTTACAAATATTGAGTATATATACTTGCTGTTTCAACTCATGGTACAGATATACAAAATACCCTCTCTCTTCTCTTAGTTCATCAATTTGGTATGCCAATTAATGGCTTTGGCATTTTGGTTATTATTAAAAAAAATTACAGTTAGAAAAATGTTATGAAAGTGAGAGAAAATATGTCTTGATTAGTTGCAAATACCAGATGCTGTCTGTGGCTTCCGACCACTTTCACTACCACTTTCATTGGAAGGTGTATCTCCCAACTACTTACCTTTCGCTTTATGATCTTCTTCTCATTCTAAGGCATTGGAAGAAAACAAGTCACTTATTATTAAACACAAATTAAAAACATATATGCGACTTTATAAACTGACTGTTCCTTAGAAAACTGGCTGTCTAAAGTTGTCTGTCTGGGGGTGTTTTTTTTAGTTATTTGAGGTGCTGCATGCACAAGTGAGCTGTGTTTTCAAAATCAATATCTGTACCTAAATTCTCATTAAAATTTGAGTCAAATCTCCTTATACATTTTTAAAACTTCTTTTTAAATATATGAGTTTAGGCATGTATTTTAGATATGGAATTACATTGAAATGTGCTGTTGAATTTTTCACTTAACCCCTCCCTCCAATAATGTGAACATGCCCTAACTCTCTCTCACTAAGTTGTAATTGGAAGTGGTTGGACTTAATAATATTATTGATTGTTTCCAGTGACAGATATAGTACTCTGAACGCTGATGTAAGCTATGATAGATACACTGAGTTTCATTTTATTGCTATTTATTATTATTCAGAACACATCAGTCTGATGTATTAGCCCCTCCACTGTTACTGCCTTTTGCATTTACAACTGAGCCTCAACCTCACCTCACGATGTTTTAATTGATTGCTGCCAGCCTTCTTTCTAGTCCATTCTGTTTTGTCTACTATGTTCTTAGAAAAAGCTATATAAAAAAAACACACTGAAAACACATTGAGAAAAAACAAGTTGTAATATTTGAAGTATGAGTGACATCTTTTCAAAATCTAATTGTACATTTTTATCTTCCTAAAATACTAAGATTCAGAAAACCTTTTTTATCAGGTTTGTTGAACAGAAATTGGAAATGTGAACTTACGAACCCTTGAGCTTATCTAACGGTGCGTTTAGAGCAAAAAAGAAAAAAGTCACGAGAAGAGACATTGAATTAGTGTGAGAGGCAAAGTAAGTACAGAATTCATTTTGCAAGTTTAAGTCATTGTCAATATTAGCAGAACTCCAAGTTTTCTAGCATGACAATAAGTTTGAGCTGGTTAAAGCAAGCATAGTAATTATGACTCCCCAGCTAGACATACAGTAGTTTAGACAAAAAATTATATAATGGATTCTGTATATAGCTCACTGGATAGAATTTAAAATATGAAGTTTGCACTTACTGTACTGACAGCAGTTTTAGGACTCACTAAATTATGTATGTGATTTTTCTTCTTTTCCAAATGTAATTTTCTGTTCATGGAAGCAAGTAAAGCATCATCCCTCCAGTAAACTGGATATTAAATACTGGAATAAGAACACACAGTACTTTACTAGAAAGTGTTTTCCTTGTAAGGAAAAAAATATATGTTATCAGCATAGTTCTGTTGTATTTTAGTTTCCTAAGAAAGTACTAACTTTATGGTACACTCTTCCTACAAAATTAAAGTAAACCATGGAAACAGTTAAAAACATTTACATGACAACCAACATAAAAATGTTGCAAATTTACTGTCTTTAAACAAAAGGAAGCAACCCCTTTAGTATGATCTTTGATCCCAGCAAAGAGCAACTCTGATGTCAAACTCAACCTGGCAATGTATTAAAAGGCAAGCAATTACTTTCAATGGTTACTATGCAACAGCTGCTAGAAAAGAAAAGTGAAGGTGACCTCACTTTCTCTCGCTAAAAAACTGTTTGCGGAGAGTTAGAGAAGTTGTACCTAAATTGATCAACCTATAACTGGGCCAGATTAATTGTGAAAAACAAACAAAAAAAAAAAAACACTGTTGTCCACGATTTGAACCCTGGGACCTTTTATACAGTGTTATAATAAGTTTTTGTTGTAAATATTAGGTTTCTAGTCCTATTGTCCTATTTTTATCCCTAGTGTGTAAATTATTTTTTTTTTTAGTTAAAACAAACACCTCTCAAATAATCCTTCAGGTCAACTAGTTTCATTCCACAAAACTCCAACATAAAAATTGAAGGAAATCAATCCCAAAGCTTGTTTCTCTTTGAATAATGAGAATATAGTAAACTCTTATATGTATGTATTATGTACAGAGAGAGAGAGAGGGAGAGAGGAGAGAGAGAGAGAGAGAGACAGAGAGATGTATATATATGTAAGCCATGAAATGAGAAAGCCAATGACTGCCATCTGGGTTCTGCCAAGCAACATATGGATGTAGCAAAGTTTAGCTTGACAATGATATCATGGCTTTCCGTTATCATTCCTTAGATGAAAACAGAAGCCAAAGAGCACTGACAAAGTTGAGATAACTTACTCTGCCATGACATCACAGTGTGCTATTTGTCAAGTTTATATTTGCTACATATACAGAAGTATTTTCTAGTGCTGTGAATACTTACATTATGAAAATATGGAGTTTGATGATGCCCCAATTTTTTGTCATATATTTTACAGATATAACAAAAAACACTTTGATTTACAAGGTGAAGTAAAAGACCTTTGTACAGCTATGACAGTTCTGCTATGGCTCCATAAAAAAACAAACAACCATAATACATTTGTGTGTATGAACCCTTGTATTAAGTACAGTATAACATGTACAGTAGCTCACAAAAGTGACTACAACTCTCACATTCTTGTAAGCATTGTATTATATCTTTTCATGAGACAAGATATGACACTTTGGTACAATGTACAGTTATCAGTGTACAGTTTGTATAACAGTGTAAATTTGTTGTGCCCTCAAAATAACTCAGACCAGCCAGCAATGTCGAAACCACTGGCAACAAAAGTGAGTATATCCCTAAGTGAAAATAGACAAATTGTGCCCAATTTGCCATTTTCCCTCCATGGTGTCATGTGACCCATTAGTGTTGCAAGGTCTCTGAGAGGAGCAAGTCTGTAACATGTCTGCAACAAAATATAGGAACAAATGAGACCAGGGCCTTTGATCAATGGGCAAAGAACGAAGTTCCGCCATAGTTCGGATGCGAGGGACCTTTATTCGAGCACAAGTCTTGCAGGCAAAAATGTAGGCAGTAACATCACTGAGCATGGACTGCTACCAGTAGGAGCAAAAAATGTCTTCTATTCCTGCTATTACTGCATGACCACAAACAATAGAATTATGCAACTTGTTGCACAACCGAAAACGAAACTGTGGAGCTACAAATAACTTCCCATTGGCAGTAGAAGGAGGAGCTAAATGCTGAAACTGTCTGATGTCACTGGAAAAGTCAGGAGACACCACTGAGACTACAATACCTCTACTAAAAAGGGGTTCCGGCAGTAATTCAGAAGATTAAGAGGCACAAAAGCTATGGGACAATGCGTCACACTTAACATTGGAGCCAGATTTGTAATGATAAAGTCAACCCTGGTTAAAAAAAAAACAAAAACAAGGGCAATCTAGCCTGTGTGGGATTCAGTCTCCTAGCAAATATGAGATACATCAGGTTCTTATGGTCAGTTAACACAGCAATCTGACGTCTTACCCCCTCTAAAAAATGACACCATTCTTCAAATGCCAACTTGATACTGAGAAGTTCCCGATTCCCAATGTCATAATTTCACTTCATAGGGGAAAAATTACAAGTAAAAAGGCACATGGGCGTAGGTTAGTCAACAAGAGAGGCTCTTGTGACCTTCCACAGTAATGGAGTGCAAGAAATTGGATTGAACTAGAACAGAGGCTTCAGTAAAACATTTCTTCAAGGTCTCAAAAGCATAAATAATATCAGTTTTCCAGTCACTAATATATGCCCCCTTTTTTGTGAGGTCGTTTAAAAGTTTTGCTATGGATTAAAAGTTATGGATACATTTTCTGTAATAATTGGTGAACCCTGATAATTTCTGCAAAGCTTTCAGGGAGTTCTGCTATACCCAGTCCAAAATAGCTCAAACCTTGATGGGAACCATACGGAAGGCATGTGACAGAATATAACCAAGGAAATGTAACTCTTGGACCCCAAAGATACATTTTTCAGTTTCGCATATAGTTTTCCCTGAGAGTTTTCAGGAAAGTGCGCACATGTCTACATGGGAAGACCAATCAGGGGAAAATACTAAAATATCAAGCAGATTAATAATAACATACAATCCAATGTGACTTTGAAAGATGTAATTAAAAAAACTTTGAAAATTGCTTAAACTGAAGGGCATGACCAAATATTCATAATGCCCATCAGGGGTTTTAAAAGCAGTCTTCCACTCATCTTCCTTGCGGATGCAAATTACATTATATGCACCCCACAAATCTAGTTTGGAGAACCAGGTAGTCCTTGAAATCTGTTTGAAGATGTCTGGGATGAGAGGAAGAGGGTATTGATTTTTAATGGGTATCTTATTTAACTCCTGATAGCCGATGCAAGGTCTCAGATCACAAGCCTTCTTTTTAACAAGAAGAATTCGACCCCCATGGGGAAGTAGATGAACGAATATGGCATTTGTGGAGACCATCTTGGATATAGTCTCTCATAGCCTCTCTCTCTGGCGCAGAGAGATGATATACTTAACCCTTAAGGAATTTGACATTCAAAAGCAACTCAGTAGCAAAATCATAGAGCAGAAAAATACATCAGAAAACCTTTGAACAAATTTAAGTTCAGAAAAATTACTGGAGGAGACAGTGGACAAGGAAAGTGTTAATGTCTATGACACCTAGGACTCCATTTAACAATGTCAGCTTTCTCCCAATGCATTACAGAGTTATGAGTCTGTAATCAAGCTAAGCCTAAAACTACAACTGTTGGTAAGTTGTCTAATACAAAAAAGAAAATTAGCTCAGAATACAAAGGCCCAATTTTTAAGTTAACCAGAGGAGTGTGGAACTTAATTACCCCTTGTCAGAGGGTGTTGTGTATAGCAACCACATTAACTTGGTTCAGGAAAGGCAGTAACAGAATACCCAGTGTGCCAGAAACATGTGTGTCCAGAAAATTTGCTGCTGAACTGCATTCAAGAAACGCATTTCCAGACAAATAATGGTTGTTATACACAATACTGACAAGCAAAATAACTTTTTGTGACACATTGGAAAATACCTGACTGCCTAGGTGACCTTCCCAAGAGTCATTTAGGTGCTGAAACAGGACGCGTGGGATAGTTCCAGATGAGGTGAACTGCTGTATCTCAGTAGAAACAAAGTTCCTTGCCCTTATGAAGGATTTTGTAGCCTCTAGGAGACATGGTTCATCCCATCTGCATAGCTTCCTTATCAGGATCCAATACTTTGTTAGGTGTGGAGGCAGGGAGAGGTATCTCAGGATGTCTGGTTTTGGTGCTCCTGCAACTTACAGTCGAGTTGTATAGAGAGGGTCATTAACTCTTCTAGGTCTTTGGGTTGTGGGCAGTTGACCAACAGATCCTTGAGTGACAGACAGACCTTGCCGAAAAAGACATGGGAGAGCTGAGTCATTCAACTGTGAGGGCAACAACCGGTAGCTTAACTCAGAGCAGTAGTCTTCCACTGATCACTGCCCCTG
Source organism: Phyllomedusa bahiana (assembly GCA_025379985.1). Classification (NCBI taxonomy): domain Eukaryota; kingdom Metazoa; phylum Chordata; class Amphibia; order Anura; family Hylidae; genus Phyllomedusa; species Phyllomedusa bahiana. Next base: position 5,946 of record JAODAL010028761.1, on the reverse strand, counting down.
ATGTAGAGACAAAAGGTTGGTCTTGGCTACCGACCTGATGTCTGGTTCATTGTACACAAGTCCCAAGGTCTGAAAAATCAAGTCTACAGACATTAGTTTAGGTGAGCCAGGTTCCAATGAGAAGGCCCAAGCTTGAGAAGTCCCCTATAGAGGAATGTCAAGCGGCCCAAGGTCAATCCAGGAGATCACGAAGTACCTAGTCAGGAGACAGTAGAGTAACAAAGAATTAGCAAAATTCCAAATACAGAGTGATCCAAACAGCAATCTAAACAAGTGCAAGTGAGGTTACAAAAGGAATTAAATGTCCCACCTCAGCCAGGGATTAGCCCAGGTCCTTAAACCCTAAGGCACCGTACAGAACCCTGGCTGAGGCTACAAGAGACAGAATCCTAAAGGGGCAACAACACGCTGCTGACAACAGCTTCCACTTAGAACAGGCCTCGCCATGGTCGAACAAAGAAGCTGAGTGCACATGCTCAGTGTCATAGCCAGAGATTTTCTTTTCAAAATAGACGAATGAGTGTTTCCAACATTGCTGCGGAGGTTAAAGGGGTGAGGGTCCAGCCTGTCAGTTCTCAGACCATACGTTGCACATTGTTTCAAGTTGGTCTTCATGGCTGTTGTCCCAGAAGGAAGCCTATTCTAAGGATGATGTGCAGGAAAGCCCATAAACAGTCCTGGAAACAAGCAGACTAATTACACGGATTGCTAGAACCATGTCCTGTGGGCTGATGAGACCAAGATAAATTTACTTGGTTCAGAGGGTGTCAAGCATGTGGTTGCAACCAGGTGAGGAGTACAAAGACAAGAGAATAATATAAAAAAGGGGTCTTTACTTGTCATGGAATACATTTTCATCACAAACTAAAAAATGTTATACTAAAATAAAAAGCCATACTAGAATGAAGATATTATTTTTAAAGTAATTAAAGCAAAATAATTTTAAACTATTATTATGATTAGTGCCTGATACCACAGTACTGTCTCTCTGACTTTAGCACAAGATGCCTGCAATGAGTATTTGGAAAAGTATATAATGATACCTTAAGTGAATCCTTTAACCATCTGTGTGAATCATATTAACATGGACTAGATCAGATTGTCCTTTGGGTCAAAAAGCTGAAACTGATCAATGTGAGTAGTTTAATGAAGAATTTAATTCCAAAGTAAACACTCCACTGACTATAGAAAAATAGACTAAAACATAACCTTTAATGTGTTCGCTAAAATAAAAATATTGAAAAATAGGTCAGAGAAATGTGTCTAACACAAAAGGCAACACCTAAGTGTACAACTACAAAAAAGCTCAACGGGAACACTTTTATGTATTATATACTCACGTATCCCGGGTAGTGATGAGCGAACCCTAAAAAGTTCAAATTCGAGAATCTCAAATTTTTAAAAGTTCGGTTCGAGAAGATGTTCTGGTTAATTTATATACCCCTACAGGTGAGGAGAAGCTGCAATTAGTATCCATAACAGTAAAATGGATACATGTAACAACTTAGTGAAGAAAATTTGTCTCTAAGAATCACAGAAAAAAAAAATTCACAGGCTGAAATAATTAATTCCTTTTAATAGCTAACTGAAAAGATGAGGACAGCTTAGCTATAGGAGGTGCAATGGTAGCAGTTGCCACGGGGCCCTTTTGACACATAAGAAGACACCTGTATTGGACATGGCACATGGTAACAGGCCGGAGCCCCCTATCATTTTTTGCACCAGGGAACATTAAAATGTCATATATGTGGTGGCAGCAAGAACAGCCCAATGGGGAACATGAAGGTTCAGCTGGCAGTGCCGTAGTTATAGGGGTGCAGCGGTAGGCATGGCTGCCGTCAGTCATCTATTTACCGTTTAAGAGCCCCATGCATGTAAATCAAATGGGGCCCCCACCCATTACTAGTTCCTATTTTTAACATATCACTGGGCCCCTTTTTTACTAGGGCCACTGACAGGGGTACTGCACTATTGGCACTCCTGATACCGTTTTTACATTAGCCTGACCCAAAAAAACAGCAAAAATGACCTTATGGACACTCAGAATAAAATCAGTAAGAACAAATGAGTATGTGAAATAAGCCTTTTTTTCAATAGGACCTTTACTAACTGTGTCTTTTACAGTGGCCTGACACCAAAAACAGCAAAAATGACCTCATGGACACTCACAATAAAATGATCAAGAAGAAATGATTATTTGAAACAAGATTTTTGGGAATAGGACATTGACTATCGCTGTCTTTTACAGCATCACGACCACAAAAGCACCAAAAATGACCCTTCGGACACTTAATAAAATTAGCAAGAAGAAATGACTATTTAAAACAAGAATTTTTTTTAATAGGACAAATAGGATAAATATTAAAAAAGTCAAGATTTGTTCACAGTCCCTTATTGGAGAACTGTACTCCAAAGACAGCAAATCAACAGTGTTCTTAATTGCCTATACTTTGCAACGGGCAAATGGGATTAGAAACGAGTTTTTTTCTATGCAATATCGGTGAAATGGGGTCGTATGGAAGAACCCTCACAGCAAATCAAGTGTTCTTAAATGCCTATACTTTGCAATGGGCAAATAGATTCTAAACATAATTTTTTCTCTGAAATGTCTACACAAAACTACCTAACTACCTAACTATTTCTGTGTATAATTCCATAAGCTAGCTACCCCCCACCCCCTTCCCCGAGTAATCTTACTAGCAACTTTTCCTGTGTTAAATTGCAATTAAATGGTATTTCTGCCTGCTGGCAAACCAGCAGACACAGGCAGCAGTGTGTTCACTATAGAGTGTATGGTGGATATGGCATTCAACAGGAAATACAGTGAAATACACATAAGACAGTCATATGATTTTAGCAGACAATGAGATCCCTACATGCTCACTGGTGACGTTTCCCCCTCCCCCGTGCTCTGCACTGATTGGCTGGCCGCCAAAGCTGAAGGAACCAGTTGAAAAAGGTGGGGAACGCCTGTGTGGAACCTGAACTTTTTACCGAACTTGTGGTGACCCCATCCTACGTTGGCTGACCCTACTATGCCCTAACCAAAATGGGCACCAAGGCAATAGACCCATATTGAAGAAATCACCAAGTAGATATCCATTAATAGTCCACTAAAAACGTTTAGCCAGAAAAAAAATAAAAAGTGATAATTGATCTGCACAATGCATTTCCCTGCAAAATAGATGATGGTTCATCAGAGGGGCTAAAAGTGAATAGTGATGGGGCAAATGATAACAAGTCCAATAAACGGTATAGGGTTGTAACGTACACTCCCAGTAGTAACACTGGTAGCCTGAAAGAAAAGATAGATAGGAGCCAGATGATATGGGCTTTCAACCAACTTAAATAGACTTACCACACTCCCTTGGAATCTTCAATAACGGGCTGCGCATGCGCATGGTGTGCTGGTTATCATCGGGTAATCAACAAAACAATACGAAACTGTAGAAAAAGCTGTGCAGGCGCATTAATCAAAATGTCGGGCGTTGGATACTTCCGCCCATACCCGGACATCATGAGATGTGTACTTTACAGAAGCTAATGCACCAGGTATAAATATATACATGTCAGAAGATAGTAGCATAGTGCAGGCGCCCTGCAGAAAAATAAAAAAGTGAACCTAGTGAACCAAAATAGTACTCTAGGTACAAGCTCTTAATAGCGTCGGCACAGTACGCATCTCGTGATGCCAGTGCCCGGCATTTTGATTAGTATGGCTGCGCAGCTTTTTCCCTGGTTACACACTGTTGTGATGATACCCGATGACAACCAGTACACCTCACGCATGCGCAGCCCGTTACTGAAAACGGCAAAGGAGTGTGGTAAGTCTATTTAACTTGGCTGAAAGCCCATATTGTCTGGTTCCTATGTATCTTGTCTATAAGGCCACTGGTTACACCCCTACACTGTTTATTGGGCTTGTTATTATTTGCCCAACCACTTTTCACTTCTAGCCCTGCCCTCTCATTGGGCAAGTCACTTGTGACCTATTATTGTTTTTCTGGCTAAACTTTTTTAGTGGACTATTAATGGATATCTACATGCTGATTTCTTCCATATGGGTCTAATACCTTAGTGTCCCTTTTCGATTAGGGCATAGTAGAGTCAACAAATGTAGGATGGGGTCACCCCTTTCAGGATGAGTGCTCCACCAGTTAGGCAGTGCTCATAATAGGGAACTATTTTATATCCCCCCTCTATATTTTATTATATTTACCAATATTGAATTTATGATATTTTTTCTACCTTCTCACTATTGTGGATTTGTTGCTTTGTGACACAACATTATACTGCACATCTCTACAGAGGACCTCATTCAGCATTAGCATATGATCAGGGATTAGTGTTGATTAGTGTTGAGCGATTTTTATCGACAAAGTTGAAATCGGCAAGGTTTTTATGGTGATCGAAATTTTCAGATCATGCGATAATTAAGGTTAAAATCTGTGCATCATCTATTAAGATCGCGCCATTTTCGGCGCTTCCTTTTCATTTTGGCGGCCAGCAAATTCAGATTCAGAATAGAGCAGGGTGAGATGTGTGTGCGACGTATGACTGGGATGTGTATGGTTGCGATTGGCTGGAAAAATCACATGACCTCGTTTTAACATAGAAAAAGCCCTTCCTGTTCAGCCTTAGTGTCTCTCAGGTCTCATAGGAATAGGACTGCGCTCTGCCTGTGGGCCAAAACGACTCACGAAATTAGTCTATTTCTGCACAGAAAAAAACCTCTACAAATTAGCTGTGATCCTTCCAATTTAGGTTAGATTGAGTTTTAAAGTTTTATGTAGTTAGCTAGAGAATTTTAAAGCAGCATCTACCGCTGTAAAGTCACGGGCGGAGCGGGGGTGGGGCCCCGCGGGCGAACACAGACAAGCCTTATCTATAAGAACACTGGATAAAGTTCACCAAGACTTAGTGTAGACATTGCACTGCAATATCTTTATTATAAACAGTTTGCTATTGAAATATTTCCTGTATATTGGGCAGCCTGAACTTATATTGGATACACATCATTTCTAGTAACTGCAGGGCTCTTTGTTAGGTGCAAAACTCCACTTTTATTATCAAATATACATTTCAGATAGGTGTTCATTTTCAATTTTCCCCATTCCAACTGTGTTGATATATCCACCTTGTACTTAAATTAGAATCCAGCAATCTTGTAGTCACCACAGGTTGTTTGTTGCCAAAAATACCGTGTATCCCTATGAAAAACATAACAGATACGTGTTTTTTTACTTTTGCGCACCCCGTTTGTTCATTGAGCAGCATCCACGTAAATCTTAAAACAGCAATTCTATAGTCACCACCGGTGAATTGAAAGGTGCAAAAAATACCGTGTTTTATACGAAAAAATAACAGATACGTGTTTTTTTTCTTTTGCGCACCCAACTTTGTTTCATTGACCAGCATCACGTAAAAACTTAAAACAGCAATTCTATAGTTCACCACAGGTGAATTTAAGGTGCAAAAATACTGTGTATTATTTCGAAAACATAACAGATAGTTTTTTTTGCTTTTGCGCACCTAGCTTTGTTCATTGACACAGCATCCATGTAAATCTTAAAACAGGAATTCTATAGTCACCACAGGTGAATTGAAAGGTGCAAAAATACCGTGTATTATACGAAAACATAACAGATACGTGTTTTTTTTACTTTTTGTGCACCCAGCTTTGTACATTGACGCAGCATCCACGTAAATCTTAAAACAGCAATTCTATAGTCACCACAGGTGAATTGAAAGGTGCAAAAAATACCGTGTATTATACGAAAACATGACAGATACGTGTTTTTTGACTTTTGCACACCCAGCTTTGTTCATTGACGCAGCATTCACATAAATCTTAAAACAGCAATTCTATAGTCACCACAGGTGAATTGAAAGGTGCAAGAAATACCGTGTTTATACAAAACATAAAAATCGTTTTTTTGACTTTTT